>JPJW01000082.1:0-35956 GCA_000750755.1 Pseudogymnoascus sp. VKM F-4513 (FW-928)
GCCTTTATACTCCTTTTTCTAACCATTCTGTATGGCAAAAGTGGTGTTGATGTTGTTGGTGGTTCACTTGTTTAATGGGGTCGCTTGGTTTGATGGGGTGGCCCCAACCCCACTACTGCATCTACGCCATTGCTGCATCTACGCCACGACCTACGTTAGTGTCTACCTAACCACCACCACTATGCATCAGTTACCAATGACCGCAATATCATAATCAGCAAGTTGTCTAATATCCAAATTACCACTCTAAGTTATACTACTGTCTAAATTACCACCCTATAGAGCAAATTCAATCTGTTAAGAGACCGCAGTTTTTCAACACAATCTCATACCTACAAGCCTGCAGAGTGAACTAGGATATTCTTCTTGAGATTGATAGTCATAAGACTGCTGCAATAGTGGGCATCCCACTTTTCCATAGTTCAATGGTTTTGACAGAAGATGCGTGTTATCGAGTTGTGGAGAAACACGCGGATGGCGGGGCAGTGACAGCAGCACAACAAACATCACACCAACAACAAACGCACAACATCAAATCAATGTAGTCATCTGGAACTGGGCAATCCCCTTCTAGAAACTCCCTTAGGACTCGGCGGCAGTTCAGCCTAAGATTGTGCACTCCAATTGTGGGATCTATAGTTAGTATTATGCATGTGATCCGTTATGGCAGGGATAGGGGGTATTAAATGGAAAGAAAGCATGAGGAAGTTTTTACGTCGGGTGATGAAGCTGAACTCTTCTTCAACGGATAACCGCAGGGAAAACCAAAGAAGAAGCATCTAGCCTATCGTTTTAGGTAGGATGATGTCACATACAAGCCTAGAGAGGTCGAAGTTATTGTCTATAAGGATGGTAAACAATGGTTAGGGGACACCGTTGTCACTACAGGCGACTCACGTTCATCATAGCTGAGGCTGTTGATTGCAGGGGCAATGTGGTCTTGACAGCAAACAACGCAATCCAGTTCGACGTGTTTGGTCCTAGAGTCATAGTCGCTACGGACAACGGATTTCCCAGTGATCTCACCAAGTTCCCATCCACGAAGCGTAGTGTATATAACGGGCTCGCCCACCATTGTACGGTCTAAGCTAGGCTGGACATATCAAAATATTAGCAACGAGCAGCGTAGAAATCGCGGTGACGGCTAAGACTAGAGGGGTTAATTAGGTTGGTGCTCAAGGCGGCTAAGTGATTAGTGAGCGCAGCTGATATGTGGGCACCTAAGAGTCTAAATATTGCGGTTAGTAATTTAAGAGATAGCGTGCAATCCAAGCCAATAAAGCCATATAGGAGATAGATTAAAAACAAGAGGACCGAACAACAATATATTAGTTAACCAGCCCCTCTGAGGGACTGTCCCAAATAGCCTTCGGTACATATTCATAAGCCGCTCTAATCTCGTCTGCCGTAAATTTGTGGCGCCAGAGTTTGGATACATAATACCAGTGGCAAATAATATCCGCACTATGCGAATTAGCACAGAACAAGGAATTCATCTTAGGCTGTAACAAAGGCCATATAGGATCATCAGGGTAAACTCACAGTATAATACTAATAGCTGCTATGCAAATACAGGCGTTTGTATTTATCCGGGCGTTAGATGTATGGGGGTAGCATCTATTTGACTTGCCGCAGCTTACCATTCCGTCGTCCTTATTTCTATCGAAACGGAACTGATGGGATGCGACCTCCACCAGGACCACGCAAACCATAGCGGCAACCCACGCGAAACAGGAAACGGTATAGCTAATCAGGTACCACCGGGCTGGCCGCGGATCCTTGGAAGAGACAGGAGATTTTTCACGGATGAAGTAGTACATCGCGATGATGTGGACCACAGCCTAGCAATCGCATATCAGTCGCCAGTGGCGCAACAAATGTAAACTTTGATGAGAGGGGCGAGCACTTACACATATCAAGAGATATGCAAGCATAGGGACAATAGAAGGCAGTTTATCGGAAAGGTGGAGGGATTGAGCTGTAGTGCCTAACACAACAGTGGTAGCAAACCACTGTATGAACAGGTATGTCGTCTTCGAGCCGTACACTTTGCAGACGCCCGGGTGCTTTGATCTCTCTGAATCTTGCTTTTCATCTTGCACTGTATTTCTCTCGGCGACAAGGCCGCCTGTCATGCTCCGCCACGTCGCCCGTGGAGCGGGTGTCGCCACGCGAAAGGAATAGGTGGGTAGGAGAGGCGCCGTGCCGGCGTTGTCGTCGGCTTCGCTGTATGGGGGAGCCTTTGGCTCGGTATTGTTGTTTGGGGGATCTTTTTCCTTGATATCGCGGTCTGGGGAGGCACCTGTTGGCTGGTTGGTGGTCGCCTCTGTACTTGCCCCAGCGGCGGCGGTGGGTGCACTCATAGCCAGGACCTTAATTGAGTCCTCTAAGGGTATATAGTTCTTGCCAAAAAATACTAAAGTTGGAAAGTAGCATTAACAGCGAAATGCCATTCTTGCTGTCTGTTATTATATCTAAAGTGGAATGCGCAGATTAGAGATAAAAGGGGTTGCTCAATTTACCTTTCACGCAGTGTTGATAAGCCACAATCGCATCGAGTTTGAGATCGACAATTCAGTCTTGGCTCCCACCAAAAAACAGAGAGGTACTGTAGCCTGTGTAGCCCGTGTAGCCTGGTATAATCTACCCCCTGACCTTACTATAGGCCTCTGACACACTAGTAGTGGTCAATGCCGCCTTGGCTGTGATATAGGCTCGGCAAGAGCTGAGGTTGGTTCGAACGGGTCGGAGGAGAGAGGGAGCCTAGGGAGGTCTCAATTGACCTCTCCGACTTGCTCAGTTGCTTCAAAAAGGCCGTATGAGAGCACGTACTCTCTAAGAAGGGTTGTAACAGCGCAAGAATTTGGCAACTCAGCCGCGTAAAACAGCAGCCAGTTTGCCACAATGTAGTAAAAGGATCCATAGAGGGAATGATTGGATGCTCACGTTGGAGTTACCAAGAAGTGATAACAATTTAGGTGGCTATTATGACATTTTTGGTCAGTGAAGATAGCAGTTATAATTAAGTTTTTTATGTTATTGTTGTATATTGAACTATATGTACGGTGGTGCCATTGCCAGTGGCTCAGCGTCCTTTCCCGTCTGGCGCCCATTATATGTGCTAACTTTTCTGTTCATTAATTACTACTCCCTTCTATATTAAGTACCCCCCTCCAATGACAAACAAGGAAAATTTGAAGGGAGCGAACTGATCATGCTGACTATTAACAAGCATGTTCGATAACCAATGCCCTTCAAGCAATGTTGCGCCTCTTACTCCTGGTTGCGCCTTAGGCTTTCCGAATCAGAGTACTCCTCTTGTTCAAGCCCAGAAGAACCACTTGGTGCGTCGTTGTTTCTATCCCTCCTCTTCCTGCTGCCAATGGCGTGCAATCTGCGACCAATAGCGCCCTTTAAAAACCCGCCCTTTTGCTTGTCGCTATTCCCAGAATCCTTGAAAGAATAAGAGTCCCCGGAATATCGTGTGTGATTTCCGCCTTCACCACTTGAAGGATGGGATTTTGTCATCGTCAGAGATTGTGGTATGCTTGAGCCTACTCGACCACGCGATTGAAACGACGCGGCGCCACTACTACCTGCGCTGACAGGACGCAGGCTGCTACTATTTGAAGCAAACGACCGACGTGGGCTCTTCGACCGGTCCCTAGAATCCGTGGGGCTGCTCCCCATGGCGCTGCTTGAGTCGGTAAAATCATGGGGCGAATCTTGACGTGGTGGCACCAAAAGAACGTTGCTCGTTGCAAGCTCCCTGAGCCTATGTTGCTGTGCCATGGATGGCCGGGATTTGGTAAATTTATTTCCGATAATTGCACCTGTATGAGATATGAGTGCCCTGATGACATCTTTCTTTAGTGCCAGTGCGAGATCAAGATTTGACCAAGTCTTGTTTCGATACTCGAGCATAGGTAGGCGAAATACAAAATCGTGCAAGTCTTCAATATTGCGTTGGTCCTTGCCTTTGTAACTGAGGCAGATGACGACACTAGGGATCTTGACATAGGCCAGCGTCATGTAGTTGGAGGCTCGGTTTAACATCTTCGTTAGATCATCGGAAGGCTTCACATCGTCCTGCCTGCCATTGCGATTGATGGCGAAGAGTTTGCTTCGTCTTTCACTTGTCACACTTCCTTCGAACGCCGAAAAATTTGTCATGGATCGGGAGATCGTCGGTCGAGTGGCATTGCTTGAACCCAAGCTATCAACAGAAGATTTTTTGCGAATGCTCTTTGTTGATTGCTGATCTGGAGCATGCGTCCTGTTTGACTGGAATAGACGGAAAGATGCACCCTCGGTGCCTTGAGTATGATGTAAAGTCACCATTCTTGCTTTCTTTCGCGACAAGCCAGTTTTTGAGCGGCTCTCGGAATTCAAAGTTGGTCTCAACCTCAATTCTAGCGAATCAGCCCTAGGCCCAGTATTCCCGTCCGACCTCTCGCCATCTGGATTGAGTACGAATTGAGTGGTATGTGTTGCTGAATTGTCATCCTCGTCATCCTCGTCTTGAGGGCGCGCCATGTTTTTCATCCGTGCTGCGGACCCCTTGATGTTGCCAGAAAGGTCTCCCGAACCTGGGAATATATACTCGAAAAGCTTAACACCAACTTCTCGTTCCAGTTGCATCTTCATTGGAAACAGATTAACCTCAAAGTGGTCCATGACTGGAATTCCAGCAATGGCTTCGAGCATATACCAATACACCCTTAGCATTTGCTTATTGGTGCCTTCGGAATCCTTTCGTTCAGGATCAAAATATGGAGCAATCATTTCGGGATATATAGCATCTGGAAGAAGGTTAAGTCCCACGATCTTACCAACCTGTACAAGGTTCACATGTGAGCCATCCGCATTGTCGGTCCTATCATATTCGGCTTTTTGTAACTGGAATTCCATGAGAGGCTGGTCTTCATCGCGCATCAGATGCCAGACGATCTGCTCGGATGCTATGTTCCATCTGAGGAGGCCATTGTTTTGAGAGCCGTCATATTTGCGCTGCGACGTTGTAATTGCCTTCATCATGAAGAAGAGTTCGTCTCCACAGCTTGTCAGGTCGCGGTCCAGAAGGATTCGGCCTTCCCAGCCTTTTTTGTCCAGGTAATTCGAATGTATTTGGAATTGCGTCTTAATTTCCTCAAGTTGGCGAATACGCTCCTGGAGCCGGATGACCATCTCGGGGGCACCGCGAAGGTCGCTAAAGTCAGACGCCAGCATTATCTTCTCTAACTTCTCACTGCGAGTCTTTTCGAGAGGCTCGTTGTATAGTAATAGATCAAGAACTATGATATACATGGCATAGTACTGAGATGAATCGCAAATTGCTCTTATATGAGGAAACTGGACCCAAAGGTGGTCCATTCGACTGTCCAGGCTATCAGCAGCGACTTTGCCTGTCTTGTCGACTTCATCGTTGTACTTCAGGCGTAAGGTATTGTATTTGTCGTATCTTAAGCTTGCCGAGGTTTTTTGCACAACACGCTTGAATCCAAATGGGTCGACTTCGAAATCGAACATGACTTCCATCGGAACCCAAGGTGGCCACGCCGATCCCGAAGGTGTCCCGTATTGACTTCCCGAGTACAACGAGAGAAGAGGAGATTTGAAGAGCTTCTGGTGGGTGACGAAAAACTGGGTGCCGTCCATTTCCACAGAGAATCGACGCTGAACCAGTCCGCTGATTTCATCAAAAATGCGATCTTTATCCATGACCTCGACAAGTTTAAGCTCCATTCCTTTCGCAGTAACAAGAGCAACAGACTTTGGGTTTTTCTCGCTCTGAAGCTGTATCTGAGGGGCGATAAGGCGAACATGGTACGTGTTCTGAGGTGTAAAATCTTTGCCAATGTTGGAGGTGAGATGCTCTGCGGAGGGTCTCCCTGCACTCTCATAATTTCCGGGATCGTTCGCATCTACGAATTTTTTGGAATCAGCGAGTAATCCTTGGATCCGTTGTTGAATGTCAAAGTCGGCGTTTTGTTCCTCTGTCCCGCTTGAAGGGGAGGCGGATGGCGGTTGAGGACTCGGCGGAGTTGAAGACTTAGACTTCGGGGCCTTTGCCTTGTTTTGCTCTTCGACAATGTCTAGAATAAACTTCACAGCCCTTCTAGATAGGTAATATATGAACCCACGTCTCTGGCTGACCTGGTGAATATATCGGAGAATGGTGTTGCGTAAAGAGTTGTTCCACTTGAGTTGAATGTTATGAATGACAAAGCGATTATTAAAATCACTGACGAAGTCAGGAGCAGCAGCGTTCTCCCCACGGGTGTTACTGGATTGGGGTTTTTCGTCTGGGATGGTTCGACTATCTGTTCCTGGATTCAAGTCTAGACTGGGCGTTGCATTTCGGATATCTGCCTTGATTCTAGCTTCCATGAGATGCAGCATTGCTTCTAGGAACGTTCGTTTCTCTCGCAGCACTGTGTCATAACTTCTCATCTGATCAAGCTCAGCTTTAATCGTCGTGTCGTCATCAGCACTCGTAGCCTGTAGCTGGCGAAGCTCAATTTCTCCCATCGCTCGTTTGTGATCAATTACCTGTTCCTCGAGTTGATCTAGTCGATTTTGAATGAGCTGGCATTGAACCTTTCGCGGGTCGTCGTCTTTGGACATGATGCAGACATGGGTAGGCTCATTTCCGAAAGGACTTGTGCGGTCTGGGTCACCTGCTATAGTATTCCCATGGTCTGTTTGACGGAAATAAGAGAGCCTGGGTGCATAAGCAAGTGGCATGATTTTTGTATGTGGATTTGCCTCGGCTGGCAAAATCCAATCCAGCTCCACAAAATCATCCATATCTATCCAACTGAAATCATTGTCTGGGATAACGAATTTGGAAAGGTCGGTTGCACCTCTGTCCTGTTGAGTAATGGGCGGCGGAACAGATGCTTTCTTCAGGGATTCCGGCGTTGTACCTGCAATGGTGGCGGACATGGCGCGGATGTCTGCTGATACCAAGTCTAGTTGAGCCTTATGGATTTTCATACCTGTAGTTTTGCTCTGAGTTTTCCTGCCTTTGTCTTGAGTGTTGAACCACTCTCTTCTCTGGTGGATATCAAGCATGAAACTGTCCAGTTTTATCTTGAGTCCCGTCACAGAGACGACATCCTCTGTGTAATCCTCGGCCTCCTTGTGTTTATACACATGGCTAAGAAACAGCGGGGCGAGCAAGATGCTGTACTTTATGGTTGCCAAGTGACGACCAAATTTTTTGCTAGATTTCTCAAGTCCAGGCCATAGTCGGCCTTGTCGAATTGGAAGAGACATTGTGCCCCCAAACATAGACCACCAAGCAAAGAAATGCGTGAAGAACCGCGGAGTCAAGTGGACGCTATTGTAGCTTGTTGATGGCGTCGCATTAGTTACAGACCAACTCCTGTTCATAGGGGCTGTCACTGCGATAGATAAGTGGATGTAGTTGCTCCGGAATCCTCTGAAAGCGTCATATACATCCCCTGGAGGCGCTTTTGCAAAAGATGGCTCCTTCAAAATAACGTTATAGTGCGGAATAAAGTCAAAGGTTCTTTTTCCGCCAATAATATTTCTTTCAAAGACAAGACCTGCTAGCCATTGGACATTTCCAGATAGCTTCATGATCACCTTTTTGAAAATTGCTCCCTTCCTGTAGCTATCGCTGCTTGCCACGCTGTCGCTGTCTCGGCCCGATGAAATTGTTTGAAGGGCTTGATGGCTGTAATCAGGAATGGCCAGTATATAGTCACCACTCTCGACGGTCATGAACTTCTTCGGGTCGTTCTCACGCCAAACGCTCCACCGAACGTCGTTCCGCCAGCACATCAGGAAGCCGGCCCCGTTTCCGGTAACTGCGTAAGGGTCGCGGGTTCCTTTCAGCAATAGGTGAACGTCTCCATCTCCTTTCCATGACACGAGCAAGCGTGAGTGGAAGCCCAAGCGGATTTTGTCCCAGAAACCTGTCCGATCCGAAGGGTCGATCTGAGGCTTTGTAAAATTTTCAACTACCATCATCATATCTTGGATCGCAGGCTGGTACGATGCTCCCCATGTAATCCTTGTCGGGAATATAGTATTGATGTCAATATTGAGATCCGAATATGACTTTACTGGAGCCACAGTACGTCGTACATCGATAGCGAAACACCCTGAGTTTGATTTTGTCTGGTCTCCCATCTTGCCAGGAACGATATCAACTTTGACATGGCGGACAGATTGCGGTCCACAAAACTCTTCCGCAATGACAAAGTTTGTCTTTAGAGACCAACTTGGCAAACGTAGGGACTGGCCTGGCTTCATGGCCGGTACGTGTAGGAGGGGGAGAGGGTAGTCTCTGAGCGACATACGTGCTTCTCCCATATCTAGCTGAACGTACATGGGAATGAGTAAAGAGTACTTCATATCGTGGGGCATACCCTTCCCAATCCGGTGGAGAAATTCTGGGAGTTGGCTAGGCGGAAAAGTAGGTTTATCAATGGTGATGTGTAGGTCGTTGATCAACGTACTCATAAGGCCTGGGCGTTGAGGTATCTCCACAATGTTCTCAATGTCCTCCATATCGTCGGGTAACTCATCAGGGCCCCAGAACCCGCCCCGTAGTTTCTTCATGTCGTTCATCTGAGACCTGTACGATTGATCGATGCGCTTCTTCCAACTTTGAGCATTATAATGCTGCAATTTCTCCATAGCTTCTTGGACTGGGACTTTTGTAGAAGCACTTATGCCACACAAACCCTCCGGATCGTATCGCATACGGTAATGGCGTGTGGTTGACCGTGAGCGATCAGGTCTTTGCGAATACTCTTCGCTTTTGCTCCTCATGTGGGAAGTTCCTTGTTGATTACTTCGGCCGAATGGGCGAGCTGATCGAGTACGGATTCTGGACGTGTCCTTCCTCTGTTCCTCTTCTTCGACCTTCTTAACTTTGACTCTGAATGCTTCCTCGCGGGCAAGGCGCTGTTGTTGTTCTACTAATCCAGATCTGTAGATATTGCCTAGCTTCCATTCAAATGCACCGTCTTCGATCTCAAAGAGAAGTGCCTTGCTGCGGACGGAAATCTTTGGCACATGTTTGGGACCTTCTGGGCCCTTCTTTAAGATATACTCATTTGTTCCAGTTTTGAAGCGGTGATGAAGCTGTTCGATCGCTTTGACAGTGTTCACGACATTGTCGAATACTTTGTACAGAACAACCTGATGCGGCACAGCTAGCCGTATGGCTTCTGTGCTTACTTCAATGACATTATCTTCCACAGAAGCTCCAGAGGCTTGCTGTTGCCTCATATGCCGCAAGTTAACCTTTCCTGTCTTGATGCTCGCGAGGCGAGCCCATACCCGCTTCATTTTAGGTGCTTCGACGTATAGTCGCGCAAGCTTGCAGTTCAGGAAGGGTGGTGAGTATCGCCGACGACCAGTTTCCACACCGTACACCTGCAGCATCATAGGTGGGTCAGCGGGCATATTGGCCTTTACTTGAATTAATCCAAACTTGGCATCAACCGTTACCAGTTCGTTCAATCGCAGTCTGTTCTCCAACAAGTCGCGCTTGTTAATATTAGGCGGAAACTGCATGGGGGATAGGTAGTCCAAGCCATTGATATCCCTGGTCGCTGCCATAGCGGGTGGGATACTATCAACATTTGTTCTGGTGCGAACAAATGCCTTGCGAAATACGGTTGCTGCGACGCCAATGGCATAGTGTCGATATAACGAATATTGGATTAATAGTGTCCTGACATGCGAATTGACATGGAATATAGGCCCCTGGGTATCAGTGGAGGTCGAGGCGGTGATATTACATTGCGGCATGGCTAAAAATGACTCGAGTTCCCATTTCTCTGCCGATTCAACGACGAATCCTTCTAAACCGCAAACGTTGACCGTTAAGCATCGCCCATCAGTCGAGTCTTGGCTGTGCTCTACGGTTTGAGGAACACTTTTGTAATGGTCAGTTTCCGGTGCTAACGATCTGCTGCTGGCCCGTCTACGGGGGGGGTCGCGATTTGCAATCTTTCCCTTGTGTGCTCGATATTCCGCTGTCCACGACTCCAATTGCAAGGCAACGCCGCGAATATCATCCGAGATATCTCCATCGACACCGGCGACTTCAGCGCTGAAATTCGATGCGTGGAATTGAAAATGGAGTAGCCACGGAGGTAGGGCTCTGACAAAGTTTGGATCTTTGGAGGTCTTGGGATTCACCTTTTTATCGGGCTCCACGTTACTCCTAAGTTGGTGGACAATCTCGCGGATACCCTCACTTAGTTCTGGGCGAATCATTCGGACCGAGAACGTCTGGAGGCTACCGGAAGCCACTACGTTAACTTCAGGGCTTGCATTAACCTGTACTTTAATCTCCATAGACTCTGTCTGGAGCAAATCATAGCGAGCAGCAGAAGCTGTCTGGTAGTACAGATCGTGTGATTGTACTCTGAATGTGGATGCTAGCGCATAGTGAATATCTCCTTCGGCAGAATGAGATGATTCTAAGTCCAAAGACACCGAGGAAATAGATGATATAATGAGATCAAAGTCATCTTCGTCAGCATCCTTTTCCACGGGTGGCAATGCTATACGGAACACTGGCTCATGCATAGAAAACTTGACATTTGCTTTCGGTAGGAACTTTGAAATTAGTTCGCGGCTCCCTTGCCCTGGTCGGGACCTTGATTTTGGACGTGGTTGCATGATCGCCATGAGAAGTGGAAGGTGTTTCGGGTCCAGGTCAACTGACGGAGACGTGATGACTATGTTGGCAAATAAAATATTGGCATTGCGCTCATCAGCACTTTGAGTCCCTTTAAACCCTACAATCTTAGAAGGTAAGGTTGTTCTTATCGTTGTGGTAGTCATCGGTATATATACTAGGCGGTCTGACTTCCCATGGCCATTATCGACGCCAATAGAAACGGAAAGCGCCGCCAGGAGAGCTTGATGTGCGACAGTTTGCGAAGAGAAGTACATGCGGTGGTCTGGAGACTTGGGGTCTAATCGGTGCACGTCTATGCCGACCTCTTTCATGGAAGCATTAAAAAACAGTGGGACGTTGCCTGGCTGAACGTTTCGAATCTTCTTCGCAAGTCCAATGTGCGTGACTGCGAATTGTATTTCCTTGATTCCTCGGAGGATCGAGCTGAGAAACTCGTTTAAATCTGACGTATCCTCCGTGCTTGCATCACGTTCAGCACCTGTGTCCACTTTGAAATCGGCAACCAGCGCATCAGAGGTTGAATCTGTTTCATCGCGGTTCATTGAGAAAAGCTTAGAGCGATTGCGGTAGCAGGACAGACACGTCTCTATATCGTCCACGGGGATGTGTAGCCTCCCTAGCTTCAGTTCAATTGACGCCTCGTGTAGACCGTCAATCTCCTTGTAAAGTAGGCCATTTATGTTAAGAGCTGCGTGGTCCAAGACCTCCAACGACTCATTCCCTTCGGCAGTTAGTAGCACACTTCGAATGGTGACCGTCCATTCGGCTGGCCGCTGATGTTTCTCTTGCTGCTTCTTTCGCGAGAATATGTGCCCCTGATCGACCATTTTCCGCCTCGTGTCGACGGCAATGGTATAGCTTCCAATCTGGATAGTTCCCACTTCCAGGATTGTAAGTGATGAGTTGGTGGCCACGATATCAACCATTCGAAGCCATCCAATACTGCGGTGGAGACGCTTGACCCTCTCCTTCAGTTTTTTAAGTTCGTCCCAACTCTTCCGCTGGTTTTCGCTGGCGCCCTTGCCATGGTATTTCGACCACCCTTTCGTAGCCTGAGGGCGCGGCGTATGGTCTGAATCTTCAGCAGCATCTTGCCCTAGCTCTATGATATTTTTGAGCTTTTGCTTATTTTGCGTTTCCAATGCTTCGATATCAACCGTCACAGCAAGTTCGGTCACAACAATGCTTAGCCAGGTCGGCTGGGCAAATGTTGGACGATGAAGATTGATCCCTAATCCGCGGATTTCCACTCTTATTCCATCTCTTGGTGTATATGCCAGTCTCCTCAGAGACAGATAACCGATGCGTTGGATGGATATGCCAGTGGCGATGCGTAGGACAGCGAAGAGAATGAACGACGAGAGATAGAGGAGCACCACAATCCCAAACACAAAGGACGGGCTTAGGATGGCCATTTTGTCGGGCAGGACTCGTGCGCCATGGACTGTCGGAAGCCTACTTCAGATCAGTGACTTCATAGGATGGCGCCGGATCCAGCAGGAGCGGGCGCGTGTCGGGCAGGCCAGTCCGTAGTTGCAAGTATCACGACTGAGCCAGAGGTGTCACTGAGCCCGGATCCTTGGTAGCTCTTTGGATGCGGAATATATGGTGGTCATGGTCCAACTAATCAATTCGCGTAGTATGTTGAGTTGGATGGCCGCAAGGAATATGGGCCAGGTTGCAAGATGGTTAGCTCTGAAAGATAGCTTGTCCAGCAAGGCAATAGATATTGGCAGACATGTATGAAGGTGGAGAAACAGGCGGACAGTTGGGGGGTTCGTCTTGGGATCCGCAAAATAATAAATACTCTACAGCTGTCTCGAGTAGCGATATAATATATCGGGCGTAACTATGTATGGGGTTGTTGATCGTCAGGCGTGTACCCCCAAGGGAGCTTGGTAGAGTTGAGCCTAGTCCTAGCAGGGCTTGGCGACGTTAAATTGCTGTGGTATGTGGACAGGTACTCCGTACTCGTACTCTGCCGCAATCATATCACGTGACTAGTCATTCAAATACTCGAGTAGCGCTTAACAGAACTAGACTGCTACTGTGGTAGAATGTACCCGCTTGTAACAGACTTTCTCTCGCTTAAAAGTACAAACCGTGCACGTGCGTTGGGTTCCTTGCACCTGATATTATTCACTAAAACCCATCAAAAAAAGCATCATCTCAATTCGGAGATTTCGATCACTCTAATTCACCCCTCGCTCCAGAATCACATCGGATACTGGGGATTCACACGATAAACATCAACCCGAAGGACAGAACAGAACTTCCTTCAGTGCTCTAATCAAATACCGCCTGTTACAACTTGTTCCCGCGCATTTTTCTATATCCGCAATCATGGGTGAGCGACTTCATCCACCGGGACCGGTTTCACTGTGGCCGCTTCGAAGCAGGGTCAATTGAGGCCGGCCTATCCAGAGACCACCATGGAGCTAACAGCATATTTTGCAGGTCCGAAAAAGAAGGAACAGCAGAAGATGTCCCTCGGGGCCTTCATGACCGATGAGAGTAAGCTATATCGTGAGATGCCTGGGTGATCCATGGCTAATATTTCGCAGAACTCGGATCCTGGGCTGACGAGATGGAGGATATGCCAGTCTGTAAGTATATTTTTTCCTTTCTGGAGAATTAGTCTTCCGCGTATTTTCAGCTTGCTAATCATTTATAGCCGGTATGTTTGCCTTTTCCAAGCCGCGGAACGCGCACACATAGGACCCATATTGCCAACCCCTTCCGGGCGATATATTTACAAGATTGGATTATGCTGATTCGATAGACTCTCGTTCTGGATATGGCGCCGAGAAGCGAACTTACGGCTCTACAAACACTACCTTTGGAAGCGGTAACCTAGCTGGTTCGTCACTCATAGGGATACGCCAATTAACGGGGCACTTGCTGACAGCGCGATCCAGGATACTCTGTCAGAGAGGAACTGCCTCTCCCAGATAAGCCACCTTATACTGTGCATCTAGGAAACCTCTCATTCGACGCTACTGTTGGAGACGTGACAGATTTCTTTGCTGATTGCGAATGCACCAATGTTCGCATCATCGAGGACAAACTTGAAATGAAGCCCAAGGGGTTTGGATATGCGGAGTTTGGTTCCCGCGAAGGCCTGATCAAGGCGTTGGCGCTTTCCGGATCGCAATTCCAGGGTAGAAACATCAGAGTCAGCGTCGCAGATCCACGTATGTTTTACAGCCATTACTTGTACTTCCTCAGACTGACCATTCTTGCCATATAGCCAAGGATCGTGATCGCCCGGATGTTCGTGAACTGGGAGACTGGAGTCGCAAGGGACCATTGCCCGACCTACCAGGTCGCGGAGGAAACGACCGCCGGGCACCTGAGAGAGGGTTTGCATCCGGAAGAACATTTGGCGATGGAGGCTCGGAATCTGGCGGTGACCGTAGAGAACGCCGTGACCCATTCCCCCAGGACGATGGAAAGGTCAGAGACTTCGGCAACTGGGAGCGCCGCGGACCATTGTCACCACTCCCCCAACAGGAGCGCCAAATGAGCACTAGAGAGGGGGGCCGTAGCAGCACAGTTGACGGGCCACGTGCTGAAGGATTCAAAGATAGGAGAGCGTCGCCAGCTGCATGGGGAGAAGGTCGTACCCAGGACTCCCAGGATGGCTCGAGACCTCCGAGACGCGACTTCCAGGAGCGACCAGTTGCTGATAGAGCTCCTACTGCCGCAGAGCAGGATAGCCAGTGGCGTACGAAGATGAAGCCGGATGCGCCAGCTGCGCCAGCTTCAACGTCGCCGCTGCCATCGAGGGATGGCAGTGAAGGTCCAGCTTCACCTGCAACAGCTTCAGCAGCCCCTGTGGGAAGACCAAAGCTGAACCTGACAAAGCGCACAGTATCTGAGGCAACCGACTTAGCTTCACCGGCGTCTGCCTCGGGCGATGCTAAGGCTAGCCCATTCGGTGCGGCACGCCCTATTGATACTGCTGCGAAAGAAAGGGAGATTGAAGAGAAACGAGTTGCTGCGCTAAAGGAGAAAAAGGAGGCCGATGACAAGGCTCGCGAGGAAAAGCGCATCGCGAAGGAAGCTGCAAAGGCAGAAAAGACCGAAGGAGAAACCGAGGAGGGCGCATCGACTGCAGAGATTGCGAAGAAGACGGATGGCCTTACCCTGGAGGAAAATTCTGCGACTCAAGACACCACTGACTCCAAGCCTAAAGAGGCGGCTCAGCAGAAACCGGCGGATGCTGGGGCATGGAGACGTCCTGCAGGTGGCCCAAAGCCCCCTCGCGGTGATGTCCCAAGGGGTCCTCGCGGTGATGGACCACCACGTGGCCCTCGCAACGATTCCAACCGTGGACCAGGCCCACGAGCCAACGGCGGAGCTTCACCATCCGGTGCAGCTACCGAGGAAGTGGCAGCGGCTCCAGAAGAAGACGGCTGGAGCACGGTCTCGAAACCTAAAAAGAACCAGCGTGGCGGCGCACGTGGTATTTCTTCGTAGGTATTTAACTCAGCGTCCAGGGCAGTGCGGGAAGCGAATATGCAGCCATGAAGGGTTGGGCATTTTCTGATCCAGTCTCTTTACACGACGGTACTATATGCAGTGGATGGATCTGTACTCGGCGTTTGGTCATGTTTATCGTTTCTGGTATCTTATGTGTGCGCTGAACTCCTTGCTGATTTGGCTTTGGATAAGCGCGTATGAATGATACCGAGGATGTCGCGTTGCATTTAGGCTGTCTCATAACCATGCTTTCTTCATTGTTTCTACTTCGCATATACGGTTGCGTTTTCAGCGGGCTTCAAAAGTTCTATTGAGGATCTATCATGGGAGCATTGGAGTGAATGCAGGGGTGTGCTCTCCGATGAGAAGTAGTGGCAACTAGACTCACCGCCGCATCATGATCGCTGGCATGCACGATAGTGCCAAATGGCACAGAAATATGGATTCTCGCATGCTTGTATTTATAAATGCCTTCCAGACGTCTCAACTTTGAAGACCCAGTCCGTTTATGTTTCGAGATTTATGTTAAAAAACGAATGAACCTGTATTGACTAAATAATGCTACCGCTTATACATCCTTAGACTTCCAATTTCCCTGTTGCCCGAACCCATTCTACTGCCTTTGCCCTAACCTTCTCCTGGCTTTTAGCGTCCCCGTGCTTGCTCTCCCACTCACTCCAGCGCTTGAACCATGCCTTCGCACCCTTCGGCTTCAAGTCTTTACTCTTGGCCACTCGCTCAAAGAGTGCCCTGACTATGCCTTCGTCGCCTTGTTGTATCTCCAGGTCCAGAAGTTGATTCCAGAGATCCAACCGCTTTGGAAATGTTGCCAGGACGCCCTCGAACGTCGTTCTTCCTCGCTCAGGTGATCCATGCGGCGAGTGAAACTCGAGGGCCGCAAATTTGATAGTGAGACCGAGGTGGTTATGGGATGGGAGTGACTGAATGGCTCTAGGTAAGAGAGCCCATGCCCGATCTGGAGATGACAGCGTATAATGGAGGAAATGCGCATAATTGTACCATGCGTTGGGATATTGCGAAAACTTCTTGATCAGAACTTGGAAGAGCTCATCGGCTTTCTATTGGAACTGTTAGCAAATTTGCGTATTATATAAAACCAGGGGGGGGGAAGCTTACGGTATGTTTGCCGGACTGAATGTAGATGCTTGTCAACCGTTCGTGGATTTCGAAGGCATCATTATATTGACAGGCACGCTTGAAGACTTCTTCGGTCGTGTCATCGCTTCCGTAGGCATTTTCCAGGTTGAGCAAGGCTATCCAGATGTTCATCTTCTCCGCTTCTTCGCGCATATTAATAGTACGAATGGCTCGCTCCGCCACCTCGCGTGCTTTGGCGAGCTCACTGAGTTTCACCTGGAAGGCCATGTATTCAATCCACAACTGTGAAGAATCTGGTTCGCTCAGCAGGAGTCGCTCGAAATCGCTTGTCGACTGTGGGCCATTGGCATCAAGCTCTCCGGTACGGTCAACCTTGATAAGTGGCTTGCGGCGTGCCTTCTTTTTCGATGCACTTGTCAATCCCTCTTCATCAGAATCAGCGCCAATTTGTTGGTCTGCATCATCCAGCGTGGACGCAGTCCAGTTGAACCCCCCCGCTTCGAGTGGGAGAGCGCTTGATTGTTGCGGGGCATCTTCCATATCGGAGTCCGAATCATCCCCCCCTACCAACGCTTCCAATGCATCGTCTCTCTCGAGACCGCCGGAATCGTCCTCTGCCGAATCTGCTTCATCGTCACTACCAAGCTGCACTCCTTCCATGCCATCCTCTATTCCGTCATCCGTTTCCTCATCACTCTCCGATTGATCTTTGAAGTATGAAGCCTTTAGACCAAAGCTTACGCGCCTTTTGTCCAATTCAATCTTCAATACCTTTGCCTTCACAGCATCACCTTCAGAGTAAAGCTTCTTGACATCCGTGACCCGACTTTCAGCCATTTCACTCCTATGACACAAGCCACTAACATTCATCGAGCCATCCACGACAATAAATACGCCGAAATCTTCGACCTTTCGAATCTTGCCAGTAATAGTCTGGCCAACCTCTAGATCATTAAGCGATATAGGCGCAACATAGTCGTTATCAACAACAGATGATTTCAGGCTTAACTGAACATGGTTCAAGGCTGGATCGACAGCTATCACTTTACCCTTGACGAGCTGGTCAACCTGGAAGCTCGACTTCCATTCCTTGATGTAGGAGTCGGAAAGGTCGGATACTCGGGTGTAGGCTGTCACATTTCCACCAAGGCTTATGAATATGCCATTCTCAGCAACATTTTTGACAAATCCTCTGACAATATCATTCACCTTCAACTGTGCAACAGATGAAACCTCGGGATCTTTGACAAGCAGAGAGGAATTAAGGACTCGAGATGGCCTTGTTGTGAGCCTGATGCGTTTGTTGGGGACGTCAACGTCTGTGATACACACTCGAACGATATCATTTTTCGAGTAAATTGTTGGGTTGGCGTCAGAGAAGTCATCCGTAAGGTCAGTCAAGTTCACCGGTCCTGAGACTTTGTCGCTCAGCTGGACCATGATCTGACGTTCTGTGACCTTGGTTACCCTTGCAGGCACAACCATATCCTTCTTCAAGTCCTGGAAACTCAAAGCACTACTGCTGTCTCGTGTGGAGCGAGCGCTTAGGTCCAGGCGATTATTTGCAACATCAATCCCAGTTACGTTGACCTTGATGGCAGACCCAACGGGAAACTTTGACTCGAGGTTATTGAGTAACGATACATCATCGGAGATGTCAAGAGCACCAATGCGTCCTCGAACGTTCGGGGATATATTGACCCAGAGGCAGTCGTCGCGCACGTTGTTGACGAATGCAATCCAAGATGAGCCCACCTTCACCTTATTGAGGGTAAGAGCCTCTGGTGCGCTCTCCGCTGGTTTAGCAAGCTTCGCAGACAGTTCGAAGACAGTCGTCTTTCCGGCCGTGTGAGTGATGGGCAAGAACCTATGGTTTTTGGCATCGTGGATACCAAGGACCCGAACAGGGATGGTCTGCTTTGCGGAAAATTGCTTCAGTGGATGCTTTCGGTCTTTGATCTCCTCCCAAGATCCAAAAACTTCAGATACATCAATTCTGCCTTGAATATTATCGGCTAATTGTACGTTAATTTGAGTTTCCTTGACTGACGCGACCCTAGCCATCGTCACTTTACCCAACGTGAAGTCTTCTGCAGCAGATATGCTTTCATCAACTGGGTTAATGGCTTTCTGAGATTCGCCAGTGTGTACCAACTCGCTATCAATGGATGGTAGCGAGAGGTTGATATCTTTGACGGACAACAGGAATCGTTTCTCGCTGTGATCAACAGATAGAACCTTAGCCGTCAAAGATTGCAGGCGGCGGAGACCAAAGTCAGGCAGAGTGAGGGCCTCATCTTGCAATTTAGACTTCGGCAGAAGCCCAGTAAGTCCACCTCCAAATTGGACAAAAACTGCTGTAGGCGTGATGTTTTTCACAAATCCATGCACAATCTTATTTTCTTTGACATCGGTAAACTCTCTCAACAAAGTTCGCTCCTTTGCTGCTTTCACCAAGGTGGGTTTGTTGGTAAGAGTGATGAGGCGATTCTTTTCGACCTTGTCAATGACAGCCAGGCTTTGAAGAGTCTGTCCCACCCTTATCTTCTTGAAGGCTGACAAGTTTTTGGCCGCCGAGCCATCCGTAAGATGCCCAACAGGGAGAATAGCTCGCAAGCCAGAGACCTCAAGCTCGACTGAAATGTCATCATTGGACTTCTCTGTCACGGTTGCGGAAACCATTTCGCCAATGCGAAGCTTCTTCAGTGCGTTTTGCTGCGAGATGCCAAAGGCTGCCGGATCTTTGCAGGAAACTGTGAGTCTTGCAGCTGCAGGATCAACATTCAGAACATGAACATTGACGACTTGTCCAATACGGAAGTGTTGGTTAGGGTCCTGTATATATGATTCGCTCATCTCCGAGACTGGTAGGAAGCCACGAACTGTGCCATAAAACTGGACGACCGCTCCACCAGGTACAATGCTCACTATGGTCCCAGGGCTTTGCGAGCCGGGCTCAATATCTTCATATGACTTGAAGACGGGGCTTTCGGAGTTGACCAGCGCCTTTTTCAATGTTAGGCGAAACTGTCGCTTGCTCAAATCCGTCGAAAGGACACGGGCAGTGACGCTAAGGCCTTCTTTAAACTTCTTCTCGGGGTGAAGAAACTTGACATCAGCCATATGCATTTCTGGTACAAGGCCGGTGATACCATCAGCAAGCTTGACAAACAGGCCGCCAATGCCGGCTTCATTGATAAGTAGCTTATCCACCTTTCCCTTGACAACCTCGCCAATGGTTAGGTCTTCGATCTGCAAAAACGGCTGCTCAAGAATCCTCTGCTCTAGCGATACGAGATAGATTCCATCCAGTGAATTATATCCGACGACCCTGCCCCGGTGGGTTGAGTCCACTTTGTAAGGCCCGACTGATTCGGAAAGCGTCTCAACTTTGGAATCTGCAACCCTGGAGATATGCACAAAGCCATGCACGCCTTTAACTCCGATGTCAACGAATAAACCTATTCCCGGTTGAACCTTTTTGACAGTCGCTTCTTCAATGATGCTGGACAATGGAAGAATTTGCAGAGGGTCGTGTTTCTGTGCGTTCTTCTGTGCCTGCTGCGTTGAGAGGGACATAACATGATCCAGCAGCGAGATGCCGAGTTTTCTGGGTTCAACATTCGGGAATGTGCAGATAATCCTGCCCTTGACTTTGCTGCCAACCTTGTACTTCTTCTCCAAGTCCTTTCCAGCGTTACCGAGGCCGGAGTGTATTAAGTCGGCAGTCACATCAATGCTGCCCATGACCTTTCCTGCCACACCCCTGGGTGTAATATCTGTAATGAGAAATTCCACTGCCGTTCCAGGTAAAAAGGCGTCCACAGTCGGTGCGTCGCTTAGGTAGGTTGGCTTCTTGGAATTGGCGATTTTTTGAACGTCTGCCGACAACTTGACAATTTTGCCGTTGGAACTAAGACCTGTAATCATGCAGAGCATAACTGCGCCTTCCTGTATCGTATTCATCTCGATGGCGTACCCAATCTCTTTGGAAGACATGAATCCTCCAATGGCCGCTTTCTGTAGCCCAATGTCCATAATGATTCCATGGTCTTCAACACTGACCACGGACGCCATTATCATGCTATTTGGGGCCAGTTCTTTCGCTGTAATACCGCTGTTGGCTTGTTGGGGCTGGAGAGAGAGCTCAATGCGCCTCTTCCCGACTTCGACGCCAGACGCATTACTCTCGTTTGTGGAAACAACGAACGCCCGCAGGTATTGACCGATTGAAAATAGGTCGTTGAGGTCAATATCTTCTCCTATGCTCGAACTACCATCGTCACTCGCCCCATCTTCCGCCACCATCTTCTCTACCCTTTCCGTCAACTTCCCCGATATTGAGGTCAAGGGAACATAGCCGGTTAAGTTGTTTGGCAGAGACAGAGCTATGTCATGGATGTTTATTTTCGAGACTTGCCCAAGAACCAATGACCCTGGAACCAGTCGCTGCTTTTTATTAGCACAATCCTCATTTGTCTCTCCTCGGCGGAGGTACTAACCTTGTAACTTAGACCCTCAATCCTGATGTTGTCATCTTCGTCAGCCTTTACATTTTCGTTCTTGGCTCCTTTACTTTTTTGCTTGCGCTTCTTCCCTCCATGGCTAGTGGCCGCCTCTGAGTCTCCATCGGCTTTCGCCCTCGATGCGGTCTCATGTTCGAACAGAACGTCTCTGGTCGCATCGATGTTAATCTGTTTGTGCTCCAAAGGTGTTAAAACGCTTGCACCTCCACGTGGAAAAGCTGCCTCTTCCTCTTTGGCTCTTGCAATCTTGGGAACTTGTGCGATCGTCGGTACAGAGGCAGCTCCGCTGTTGGGCTTCGTTGTATCAGAGGTTGTAGTTTCCTCTTGTCGCAGCCTCTTTTGGGGCCTGTTATCATTTTCGCCGAGTTTCTTTGAGCGAACAAATGAATCATTCGTGGGCCCTGTTTTTCTTTTGATCGGCCCCATGATTGTCGCGTGTGTAATTTGCTCCAAGCAAATTTACTTTTCTGCTTGCCTTTGCTCGAAACGGGAAGTTAGTAGAAAATAAGAATTATTTATGTTTCTGCCGCTTTTCACCGACTTCGTTATCTGACTAGCCCCGCGCGCAACACGGACCACATTTTATGTGCCTTGGTGTTGGCTTATGACGAAGCTCCCGAGGCACCAGCCAAACTACCAATGGTACAGCAACTAACGCGCCGTACCTACCTAGACGGCACTCATGGATGTGGAACAGTTTCAGGAGATCCAAGTAGCCTCACTTTAAATCTTATGCTCCGTGAAATATTTTTACTCATTCCAACCCGCACAATAATAACGAGTGGATAAATTACCTCAAGGCCTCATGGCCTCACAGAAATCACGACAGTCAAACTCCGACGATGAAAGTACTCCGGCCAGCAATCAAGCCGTCCTGAAGGAAACGGAGACGACTCAAGCCCGTGACAATACAGATGAGACGAAGAATACAAGTCAACCTACAACAACTAGCGGAGAGGTTAGTATCTGTTCCTAAAGCTGAGGCTGGGTTACTGACTATGGCAGATCCCACCCCGCAGCTGGTATGGTGGAGGGTCTTGGCCGAGGATAAAGTCGAATCCATCTATTCAGGTCGTGAAGGAATCTATTATGGCTAGCAAATCTGGCAACAGCTCTCGGTCTCCCGATGTAGCGCCGTTCGACCAAAGAACTCCTGCGGAGGCACAGCCCTCCAAAGTCAGCGTCTCTCGCCCAGCGTCTATGGATCCCGGAAAAAGCAAGGAGACACTTGAACTCGTCTCAGGCGAACGATCGATCAAGGATACCGATGGGGGCAGTTATGTCACTACAACCAAGCCGATAGCACATTCTGCGAAGCCTGCCGACGACCAATCGAAATCGACAGATGCTATCGTTGAGCCCAAACTTGATAATTCGAAGCTTGAATCGGACGCTGCGGAGCAACAAAAGGCAACTGGGTGGTTAGAATGGCTGCGGCCCACAAAGATCCAACATAGCCTCCAGCATGGATTGGTCACAGCCGAGGAAACTGTTCCACCTATGGATGAACCTCAGCAACCACCCAGTGTTGACAAAACAAAGCCGCAGCATCCATCGACTTCGACGGTTACCTCTGGTTCCCAACAGAATGCTACGACCGGCCAACACAGGCGAGCAGAACCGAACAGTCGCTGGCCGGGGCTATGGCCTGTATCAAACTCTATCAGCACAGTTTCTCAACCCGAAGGAACTAACGCCGAACGAGAACCCATGAAGCCAGATTCAGCTACGGGCAAGAATGACGAGCAAAGCAGAAATGCTACATCGACCGGATCTAGCTGGGCTTTCTGGTCCAGACAGGTGCCAAAAGCAACTTCACAAACAACCAATTCCGATGAACTAGGGGAGATCGCGATTACTGGAGAGCCATCGCAGGAACATCCTGTGGCGGCTGTCTCTAACGGGCCTAAAAACGCCAAGACAGGACCAGAGGTACCAACTAAGGCCGCCGCAGTCACAAGCTCCTCTTCTACAAAATCCATCGCCCCGAATCTATTACTCCCTTCTTTCAGAAATACGTACCAATTAGCAGAGAGCCCGTCAATCATACGGCAAATCGCTCGTCTGTTATTTCGAAGTCAGCAGCCACCAACGAACCATCTTTTTGTAATCAAGGATCCACCCAAGATCAAGAAGGCAATTGCAATCGGCGTACATGGATTATTCCCTGCCGCCCTCGTGAGGACAGTGATTGGGCAACCAACGGGAACTTCGATTCGATTTGCAAATCATGGGGCCTCAGCTATTGAAAGATGGGCTGAGAAACAGGGACTTCAGTGCGACATTGAGAAAATTGCGCTTGAAGGGGAAGGCAAAATTACAGAACGCGTTGACCATTTATGGAAGCTTCTTCTGAATTGGGTCGAACACGTTCGGCAAGCTGATTTCATCCTTGTGTCATGCCACAGCCAGGGGGTTCCCGTGGCGATGATGCTAACTGCAAAACTAATCAACCTTGGGGTAGTGACCTCGGCGAAGATTGGTATCTGCGCTATGGGTAAGTAAACGCAAGATTTTACTGTATAATTTGGTGTTTAGATAACTAACTGGTGCGATTCTCTAGCTGGTGTCTCACTTGGACCATTCACAGATTATAAGTCGCGCCTATTCAGTGGGAGTGCTGCGGAACTGTTCGACTTTGCGGACCCAGAAAGTGAGGTTTCTCGGGCCTACCATGAGGCACTCAGTGTTTCTCTAAGGTATGGGGTGCGAGTAACTTATATCGGAAGTATTGATGATCAGCTTGTTTCTTTGGAGGTATGATATGTGGCAATCCAAATACTCTAGGCTGTAGCTAACAGGGCAGTCGGCTGTGTTCTCACCGGTGGACCATCCCTACATCTACCGTTCGGTATTTGTAGATGGGCGCATCCATGCCCCTGATTTGTATTATCCTCCGTCCTATTTCCATGTCAAAGCTAATAGTATCTAGTATCACAAACCTGGTAGGGTTTGCTTTGAAATTACGGAACCTAGGTGTATCAGATCATCAGCTCATAAAGGCGCTTTCTGCTCCACTGGCTGGGAGTCTTTATAGTGGTGAGGGCCACTCGAGGCTGTATGATGAAGAGGCCATTTATGAGTATGTTCTTCCCATTTTTTGAAATGATCAGTCTCACTAATAACTCTAGCTTGTGTGTCCAATTTGCGCTGGAAACGACATCAGTCAATCAAAATGTTAACCTGAAGGTCCACAGAAGTGCGGCAAATAGCAACTCAAATCCCTTCCAGTTACCTTGGAGCATGAGAGGGCTGCTGGAGGAGGACGTTGTCAAAACAGAGCTAGACCAGGAGGCCAAGGAGCTTCTATCGCAGTTTGAGGAGTGGAAGCCTACTACCAAGGTCCTGAAGGATGTCAAGTATAGGCTTGAGGTTATTAAATCAAAGCTATGACGAATTGGATGGCGTCGTCTGTGGTGTCTGGAGTTTGGCATATTATATTTAGAAATACCCATGTGTTTTGCGGAGTAATTAGAGGTTGGCCTAAGATGGATAACAAATACAACATTTATACATCCTCCATGCAAATTCCAAGATTGAGTTACAAAAATTCCAAAGAGGGGTTATACCAGGGGCCTATAGCCATAGAATCCATATATTCAGTTACAATCCATAGTAACTAAACCACAGGCTGTTTAAATCAGAGGTATTTTATTTTATTATCGAAGTAGTTTATAGCCCCTCCTTGGGATTTGGGGAGCACTGTGGCAAATTACAAGGGCCTCGGATAATAGACTTTCCGGCCGGTGCGACCCTTGAACGAAATGCCGAAGCGCATCATCGACGAGGCTGGACCCTCAATTCTGCTTATCCACAACATCAATATCTTATTGCTTTGATTCTTCTCGTGCTAGTGGCCTTGTTGGATATTTATTGTTTTGGAAGATCGCCGTCTGCCACGCTCATTAATCATATGTCGTTTTGGAACAAAAACCCCTCCACCTCGAAGCAAAAGATTCGAACAGAGAACGTCCCTGTTAAAGCCTCACCAGGGACCACAAGCAGGGCACCGTCTCGCTCACAGAGTGAAGCGCGCCGAGCGCCAAGTCTGCCCAAGTCGAAGCCTTCGGGGCAGACAAGCAGAGGCTCGCGAAAGGATAGTTATTCCACGAAACTCAGCCTTCCGCAAAGATCCATCAGTCGCAAACGATCTCCAGTATACCAGAGGATAGAAAGTGATACAAGCGAAGATGAAGGCCATGAGTCGCCGTCAGTTAATAAAAGACAGAGATTGACGCCAGGGGAGTTGGACGATCCAACCCGAACTCTTCCGTCACGAAAGAAGTTTTCGCAAATAGATTCGACGCTCTTGATTCATGCCGCCGATATCGCATCTCATAAACTTGGTTACCGGGCTGCATTTGGGAATACAGATGTGGAAGAGGCTCCAGTGTGTCTTCAATACCCTGGAAGCTCAATAGCAGAAAAGTAGGCTTGATGTTGTATGTCGAAAACGACTTTACTGACATCAGTACAGGTACGAGCTAGTGTTCAAAAAAGATTCATTCGACCCCGTGGAGGAAATATTAGGAGTAATAAAGGACTTCACAGACTTCTTCCTTGACGACGAAAATGCGAAGCCATTCGTGGACCCAGACACTGGTATCATCCGGCGCCTTGAACGTGCAAGAAACCTCGGTTCGTTGGAGGGGTTTAAGAGCGCTCTTGTCGATTATAACTCTGCAGTAGAGTCATTGCGACAAGAAGACGATATTGCTAAGATACTCGACAAGAAGCACAGCGTTTCTGAAAGCCTTGTGGTTAGAATAATGGCCCAGACCTATGACCGAGCAGTCTCTCCGAAGGTTGATCTCCTTAGGAAATACGAGAATGGCACCAACGAGATTTACGGAGAGCTTAAATCTAATCTGGTATACAGAATCCTTGCCGAGACCAAAATAACATCTGAGCAAGTATTTGTAGACCTCGGCTCGGGCGTTGCGAATGTCGTCCTCCAGGCTGCGCTGCAGGTCGGCTGCGAAAGTTGGGGTTGCGAGATCATGGAAAATGCATGTTCGATAGCTGAAGCTCAGAAGGCCGAATTCGAAGCTCGTTGTCGCCTCTGGGGTCTCCAGCCAGGGTTGACAAGACTTGAACGTGGAGATTTCATGGTAAATGAGGATATACGGGCGGCCCTTCAAAGGGCGGACGTTGTCCTTGTGAATAATGAAGTATTCACGCCAGAGTTAAACGTCAGCCTAGTCAACCTATTCCTTGACCTCAAGGAAGGCTGTAAGATAGTTTCACTGAAATCTTTCGTGCCGGAGAACCGGAAAATCAGCAACTACAACAACAATGATCCCTCCAACATTTTGGACGTCGCAAAAAAAGCCTATTCTACCAAGAGCGTCAGCTGGAAGGATGAAGGAGGAAACTACTACATCTCGACCAAGGACAGCACGAGGTTACAATTGTATGGCGATCGGAGTTGAGTGGACTAGTCTGTGATTTGGCCGAGGCCTTTCATAACTAATGGAACCGATGAGAGGTTTGAGAGGTTTGGTGTCTCGAAGAATATGATATGTTCAGCCAGGGAGTCGCATCTTGAGCGTTATTGACATATATCCTTACAGTCATTGCAAAGCTCGTCAATACCATTATTCTCTAGAATTTTGAGGCTTCATTCATTGCGTCCGCTTCTTGGCCCATACGAGCCATCCAACGGTCTATCAGGTCTTTGTTCTCTCTTTTCAAGCGAGCCGTTTGTTGTTCCGCCATGTTAAGTTGTAAATCCAGAGACATGTTTTCATCTTGGACTTGCTGTATATTGTGTAAGTATTTCAGCTGAACTGGATGCGGCAAGGGAATAGTACCACCAATAGCTGAGCCTTTCCGCGTAGCTCTTCGTCTCGGTCTTTGACCTTCAAGATAAGCTGCGCCCTCTCTGCAGAGATATCCCTAATAAGAGTAGAATCCGCCTTGGCTCTAGTTTTAAGCCCCTCTATCGTTTCTTCTGTGACCTTAAGACGGCGCTGTAGTTGTCCCTTTGCTCGGAGAGCTTCCGCTAGATCACTCTTTACTTGTGCGGCTTCATCCTGGTTGCTTAAGCCAGTCACATCATTTGCTGGCGAGGTAGGTATCGTAGAAGGCGAGTTTGCGGATACCTTGGCCTCTAACGCAGCTGTTTGATCAGCAAGCCTACTATCTGCGCCACTGTTAGGTTCCGTGCGATAACTTAGGGGACCAGGGCGTCTCACAGGCATCGATGAGATCATAGTTTGCTTTCTCTAGCTCGTCTTGTTGCCGCAGATTCTCTAGATATTCTTGTCGCCAGGACATCATTCTCAGCATTCGTGGGAGCGTGAGGGGACCATTCGTGATGTACCATTGCTTGTTCTATTTGGGAGGGGCATCGGTCACGCTCGTGGGGGGAAGGCTGAGGTATTACCGCAGGATCTCAGCCTGATCGATCACAGCCTGGTCGAAGGCAAGCAGCCAACTTCGCTTATTGGTCGAAGCTTAGACTGCCCATAACTGGGGGTCATAGGCTCTCCCCACGACGTCGGATAGATCTGAGGTACAACACCAGGACACCCTTCGACTGTTGCTTCTGTTATTCTTGCTTAGCAACACGTCAAAAGTCGATACTATCTATCTGCTGTGCCTTGCATTGCACACTCGAGCAGATCGCATCGACAACTGATCAAGCCGCACCCAGACTTCGTTCATACATCACTACCCGCTGCCATGGCTTCCAGAAAGAAGATCCTCTTGAAGGTATGTGCCTCGAGTCGCTCCCGATACGTATGTGGACTATATCTGACAGTGCGATTCTGTTGTAGGTTATCATACTTGGCGACAGTGGCGTAGGCAAGACAAGTTTGATGAACCAATTTGTGCGCACCTCTCTCTCTCGCAGAGCTCTCTCGCGGGCATCCTGCGTCGCAGGCATCCATACTGATAAACGTTGGGTTAGGTCAACAAGAAGTTTAGTGCTAGCTACAAAGCGACTATTGGTGCCGATTTCTTGACAAAGGAGGTACTGGTAGATGACCGTTTGGTGACAATGCAGGTACGGCGGCCCTACTACGACAAAGGATAATGAGCGCGCTTGCTGACGTTTTGCAGCTATGGGATACTGCTGGCCAAGAGCGCTTCCAATCATTGGGGGTCGCTTTCTACCGAGGAGCTGATTGCTGTGTTTTGGTTTACGATGTGAATAACTCCAAGAGTTTCGACACTCTTGATAGTTGGCGCGACGAGTTCCTGATTCAGGCCTCTCCACGGGACCCGGAAAATTTCCCATTTGTGAGTACTCTGTGGAACCCGCCAAATCTCAAACTAAAGTCCGGTCTAGGTTGTCCTTGGTAACAAGATAGATGTGGAAGAGAACAAGCGCATGGTAGGTCAACAGATAGCGCTGTCGGATGAACGAGTTAACTAACTGAGCATCAAGATCTCATCAAAGCGCGCAATGACCTTCTGCCAGTCGAAGGGCGGGATACCATATTTCGAAACTAGCGCAAAAGAGGCGATAAACGTTGAACAGGCTTTTGAAGGTATGATACAGCCCCCGCTGAGCCCTTGGCAATCAAACATGTCCCCTCATAGAACGGCCAATGCAGTAACCTGGTAACTGACATTATGCGCAGTTATCGCTCGCAACGCGCTTGCACAAGAGGAGTCGGAGGAGTTCAGCGGTGATTTTGGAGACCCGATCAACATCCACATCGAGAATGATAGGGACGGATGTTCTTGTTAAGTGCTATAGATATTGGGTAATTGAAGAGTCGGCTACCAAGATATTTCTAGTTGTCTGGTACATGTGGGTTCAAACACAGCTGGTATATTTGGCCCCCGGCGCCGTTTGCTTGCTGGAATTGATTTTGCGAGGAGCGCAGCCATGTATATAGAATCACTGGCTGAATGGCGCAGATGGCGTTTTATTTCTTCACGTCATTTCCAAGACTGTTTTACAAGCAATGATCGAATCATCCTCCTTGCCATCATACACAGCGTATTCTATTACGAGTGTATTATACTCTAGTAGCTGGCAAAGCCTGTCTGGGGACGCTTCCTGCACTATAACGTATCTCTCTCTACCTTTGTGGGCATTGCGATAGAATCATACCGAAAGCGACAGCTGGTAGTAATTTACTGTATTTCAAGTGTTCCATGTGCTCGGGCAGCAACGTGAAACATATGGGTGTGAGTACGCTTGTGTTCAGAAGGATAAGGGTGCTGAGGTAGGAAGGAGGACGAAGTACGCACCTTGAAGGGTAGCCCGCCATGGTCAATGCACAGATAAGACAGGAGTACCCTAGCCGAGTTATGTCGCCTTCACAACACCAGAACAGATCGCAACTCAACTTGTCGCACAAACCATGATGCCTCCGCCCACTGTCTCATCGAACTCTCCAGCTGTCTAGTTATGTGAATAAGGACACGTTAAAACGTTGAAACGTACATGTACATATACGTACCTCACGAGAAAGGATTAATCGGCTGCGCCGACGCTTCCGTTCGAATAGCAATATCCCACCAAACCAAGGCCGACGTCGAGCTCCTTCTATGGATCGAACAACCTGGCTCGCCTTGATGAGAGTGAGGCCTTGAGTTTTCCAAGCCTTTACAGTTCCCGCAACTCCGCAGACAGTTCATCATGGCTTCGTCGGACGAGCCTGCATCGTCGCCAAGGGCGGCGGTTGATACATATGAAGCTGAACACTTCAGCGATAGGGCGTCGGAGGAAAACTACGAGCGCTCACTGACCGAAGAACCAAGCCCGAAGGCTTCTGGTTTTAGAGCTAGCACTGGACTGCAGAATGTAGCTCGCCGAACACTCGGCATCATCTTACTTCTAGTAACCGTTATATTGTGGACGGTCTCAAATTTCCTCGCGAGTGTGAGTGGTTCAGCCAGGCGTCAAAGACTGTGCCTACTAACTGTATTCAGTATATCTTCGCGGATAACACATATTCAAAGCCATATTTCCTCACATTCTTCAACACGGCGTTTTTCGCCGTATCTTTGATCCCGATTCTATGGCGGGTAGCCCATCAACAGGGAGTCCGTGAATTAAAAACATCCTCAGTTTCATTCTTCCAACACCTTCGTGGGGGGCGGCACCGAAATGATCAGCATATAGAGGACGATGGTGGGCAGCTGGACCTTGACGGGCACTCTGCTGCGCCCTTATTGCAAGGCGATGCTTTGGGTTCCACCTCAGGCGGATCGGTTCCAGATGCGGGAGAGGATGCGACAGCCGTCCTCAGTTTAAGTGAGACCGCTGTGCTGAGCTTGGAATTTTGCTTTCTGTGGTTCCTCGCGAACTATTTCGTTGCGGCATGCCTCGAGTATACGAGCGTTGCAAGCTCAACGATTCTCACATCTACAAGCAGTATATGGACGCTTATCTTCGGTGCGCTACTCAAGGTTGAAAAATTCACCATTAAGAAGCTTATTGGCGTCCTTGCGTGTCTAACTGGCATCATAATGATCTCCATGGTGGACTTGTCTGGAGATAACGATGACAACCGTGGCACGTTTCCACATAAGTCCCAAAGAGAGATCGCTATAGGTAAGGACATTTCGATTTGCCCATCCCTAGTTCCCCCAGCAGCACGACCCTAATATTGCACACAGGAGACATATTGGCCTTTGGCTCAGCTGTGTTATATGGAGCATACTCTGTGGTTATGAAGAAACGAGTCCAGAATGAAGATCGCGTGAATATGCCGCTCTTCTTTGGGCTGGTTGGCTTATTTAACATACTTTTACTTTGGCCAGGATTTATTATTCTACATTATACCGGGGTGGAAACGTTCGAAATCCCGCCGACAGGCAAGATTTGGACAGTTATTGTGGTAATTATCCCCAGGCATCAACGCTGTGGCGTGTTTTACAATACGACCAACGGCAATATCTTGAGGTTCGAGCTGACAAAAACAGTTAAATTCAGTGTCATCCTTTATTAGCGACTACTCATGGGCGTATGCAATGCTCTTAACGACTCCACTGGTGGTAACCGTGGGGCTGTCATTGACTATCCCCCTGTCTTTGGTTGGGCAGATGGTCATTAGTTCGCAGTACTCAAGCGCGTTATATTGGGTGGGAGCATTTGTCATGGTCCTTTCGTTCCTTTTCATTAATCATGAGAGCCACGAAAAGGATGAGGAAGACGCGGCAGCATAGCAGGAGAAATACCCCGGACATTGAACTTTGGAGCGTTCGAGATATATGATGTGGTGCCGGGAGCTGGTCCCCCAAGGAAACCAACGGAAGTGGCCTAGAATTGGATTTTATAAGACAGTACTTTTGTATTTGCAGAATTATAGAACAATGAAGTTTTATAGAGATGAAGTAGAGGCGTGGCGTAGGGGGAGATAGCAAGTGATCTGGGACTGGTTGTGTACCCAGAAGCGCATTCGAGTACGCTACGACAGGAGTAGCTCCGCCATGCGTTTAGGGTCGGGGTCGGCAGCTGTGAACCTATCTTCCAACACTCAATATGTTAAAAACTGTGTCTTCGCAAGCTGGTGAAAGTCTAGTCACATGCTACATACTCTTCGTACCACAGCACAAACTAGATGCGATGCTGAAAGCTATACATGAATGAATAACCCTTTGTGATTCCGGAACTTCCCAAGCATAACAATGGCCGAAAGATGTGTAGATATTCGTGTAACTATCTTTATACTGGCATGAAATTGATAGCCCCTTGACTCCACCGGTAAAAACAACGTAACCATTACACCAACCCGTAGGATGTTGCTCTCTACTTGCGTCTAGTTTACTTCTTATTTGCTGCTCGCTTCAGCCCACGAGTATCCTTCTTCATCCTAGCATCCACCATCTTGTAACGACCCTTCACTCCTCTTGGCCGCCCAGCAATACCTCCTCTGCCACCACCAGCAACAACCACCTTCACCTGGGTCTTCGGCTTCTTCTTCGCCGCATTGCTCATGAGTTTGGTGATGCTCGAGGCCTTCTCCTTCTCGGTCATACCCTCTTCATCGTTAAGCAGGGCGGACTTCTTGCGTAGCTTCTCCAGCCGTTGAGCTGCATGGAACTTCTTTCGGTCCTTAGCTTCTCGGACCTTCTTGATAGGTCGAGCATTCATAGCCCTCAGCTTCTCCTTGATAGCAGCAGCTCCTGCGGCTGAAATAGGGCGATGCGGCCTGTCATGCTTTCCCTCGTCATCCAAGAACCACTCAGGCAGACCATCGCGGTCCTTGAAAGCGTACTTGTTGAAACCTTCATCGACGAGATCGTAGCTAGACTTCTGTCCTGAAGCGATTTGTTGGGCAAGCGTCATGGCTTCCGCGGTAATAATGTCAATATCTAATAATGTTAGCTTAATGAAATTCTGATCCAGGGCTGGGGTATTACCAAGTTTGCCATTCTTAAGTGGCTGCCCCTGGTCTTGCCATTGCGCGTCTCTAGAATCTCTCTTAACTACCTCAAATCCGTCTCCACTATCCGAGTCATCAGATTCTTCAAAGCCATTCGATTTTGAGACTGGCTGGGATTTTGGCGCTTTCTTGACTTCAGCTCGTTTGCTTTCAGCCAGGTCTTCCAAATCATCCAAACCGGCAGCTAGTTCCTGCTCATCTTCCTCATCATCGGCCTCTGATTCTTCCTCCACGACGCCACCGATATCTTTGAAAATATCTTGATCGAAAAATTGAGCAGCTCGCTTTGAAAGACCGTTGGGTTTTTGCTCGTCGTTGTCGAGATCCGTAAGAAGAGACTTGGTTACCGGGGCCCCTTCATCATCGGAGGATTCGTCACTGCTGTCATTCTCCAATTTCTCGTCGTCGCTAGCGTTATCGGCGGAGAACCCTTCCCAATCTCCATCTTCGTATTCTTTCCTGTTCTTTTTCGCTCTGAACTTCGCATCTGATTCCGACTTTCGATCTTGGTATTGGTCGTACATCGAATCCAGGTATCGATCCAGTTGATCTTCCTCCTCATCACTCTCCTCTTCTTCTTCATTCAAGAAAACACCGTTTTCACCTCCCTGCCGCGACTCAGCCTCCGTCAGAATAGCCATTTTCCCCTTTGAAATTTTGTCCACGGCACCAGCCTTATCAACTGACTTCAGCGCAAACATGGAGCCCTCTCCGTTCGGGCCAGCCTGTTCAAGACCGATCTCAGTTGGTGCTGTCATGTGCAACTGCATCCTAATGATCTCCTTTTGTCTCTTTTCATTCTCACGCCTACGCTCCCTCTTCTTCCTAGCCGTCTCCTTTTCACTTAATTGTTGGAGATCCTCTTGTATGCGTAGCTCCTCGTCCATAGGCTCCACTTCGGCGACCTCCTCGGTAGCTGCTTCCGCTGCAATGCTCTTCTTAGTAGCAAATCCAAACTTCTCGCGAACCTTCAGACGCCACTTGAGCAGATTTCGGAATTCCTTTCGGCCTAAAACTCGAAGATCATTGCAACAATCTCTAATCTCCTCCGTCGTCTCTGGCATCTTGTCCAGAGCCGCAAGAGCAACGTCGCCATTTGGTGGTTGGTCGAAACTAAAGCGGTTGAGACTTCCGAGCATAGCAATTGGGTCGGTAGTTTGAATGAATTCGCTGGCGGGAACCTCCTTGAACTGAGTATAGTTGCCCTCCTCGTAACCATCTCTCTTCCTCTTCTTGATCTCTGGGTTGAAAACCTTAGCTTCGTTATTTGGTGTAGGATCTGCTAACTCGGCGAAGACGAATTTCGGGTCCAAGAATTTAGGATCAATCCGCTTCGGGGCCTTGAAACCTTGACACACCACGAAAATTTCGGCAGAGACGTTACGAGACGACGGTGGCTTGGTAGCCTCGACTTTCGTGAACAGTTGGTTGAAAACCCACAGTAAACTGTTGTAGTCCTTGGATCTGAAAACCTTTGTAACAAATGTTCCTCCTTCGACAAGGAATTCCGTAGCGAGTTTCATAGACTGAAGAGCCAATTCTGCTTGGTTGAAAGAATCCTGTACCCAGGCAGTACCGACATTTGGCGCACCGTCGTGCAAAACTGTGTCTGCTTTCCATGTCTTGAAGTGTGATCGAATTGTCGCGCGACATTTATCAGTGGTAATATCGCCTTGGAATGTAATGACTCGAGGAATCGCTTTGATGGGCGACAGATCGACTCCGACGATGAGACTGTTCACCGGCATGCACTCTGCTGCAACTTGAGACCAAGACTATAAAGCGTTAGGAAAATGCATAGATCAAGGAAGTATGTAAAGACTTACTCCAGGCGCAGCGCAAAGATCCAACAATACTTTACTCTTTTCAAGAAAGCCATACTTCTTATTGAGCTGAATCAGCTTGAAAGCGGCACGGGCACGATAACCTAAAGATATCGATATTAGCAAAAATGCCAATTCATGTTTCATGGCAGCAGTAGAATATTGCCGCCTCGAAACTCGTATTAATCCACAATGGTATTACCTTTCTCCTGCGATGATAATTAGCTCTGTAAACGTGAGACAACGAGGGACGGTGGGAGGTTACCTTTGCCAATTTGTACCATTTATCCAGACGGCCTTTGCCGTGCTTCTTCTGGATACCCATGGCGGCGTATTCAAACTGTTACCGTCGGGTGAGAGGCACAGTCGAGATTCGTCGGGATAGTGCTGTGGTGGGATATCACAACCTCGAATAAAAGGTACATGGGCAATGAAGAAAAAACGAAATGTCCAGCGACTCGGAGCGGATTAATATGTAACCGAGAACCTTTTTCCACGCGGGATGTGGGGAAGATAAGATAAGATAAGATTAACTTTACGCGTAAAGCTGTTCGCGTTAGAAGGTTCGACGCGTAGCACTTAGCAATTAGGGGACCTGCGCGTCTTGGATTCATGTACGAAATCGCCTCTAATCACACCCACCAGCCCGACTTTTCCTTGTCCTCAATACACCGCAGAATAATATATCACCCGTCTCGAATAAACAAAGGAACTTTGTCCACATCACACAATCGAAAGGAAGCAGGCTCTGCACAATGGCGCCTCCAGGGGCGAGCTCGAAAGAGAAGCGGATGACTTCAATAACGCCTCGAAAGTTTACTCGATTCTTCACTCCAAGATCCCATGGCCCCAGTGCAGCTGGGTCATCGAGGAGGATTCTCTTTGATGTAACCGCACCGGCGAATAATCGAAGGGGGGTACAGTCAAGTCCTATCCGACCACTCAATACGATTGCGGACCAAGAGAACAGCCCAATCTCATTTACTCGAGATATGAAGAGGCGCAAACTACTACATACTCCCGAGCCGACCTTGTCAGAGAAAGGCTCTCCTTGTGACGACCCATTCAGCAGCCATGCTGGGGACATGACCCCGGAATATGGCTTTTCTTCCAGCTTAGCCGGTGAAGGCTCCGAAAGATCGACTTGCGAGCTATCCACACATCCCGACTACAATGACGATACCCCCAGATGTACAATTAGTGAAGAGCCAAGGACAGGACGCTATGTATTACCAATTCGACAGTCAAGTTCGCGAGGGCTGGCAGGGAACTTGCTCCGCTCACGGCATGGCTCGATACCCTCGCGCCGCCATGACACTAGTTCTCCTATTTCTGGTATGCAATCCAACCTTCTTCCATGTAGATGTAAGCTAATTTTGTATTCAGACTGGCAAGATGAAACTTCGTCGTTCTATTCTCGTCCAGAGGACACACATTTCTGCACTAGTCTGGAGGGTCCCGATCGATGCATACCGTTTTGTGTAGCAAGCTGCAACAGTATGTCCCCATATATATCGTCTTTGTTCCACCCTCTCTAATATTCTCAATTAGCAAACTCCCTAATGGCTGTCGGCGACGAGGAAGGCCGCATACGGATACTGGAATCTGCCAAAGAGAGCCAACCTGCTTTCAAAGATATATATGTCTCATTCCGGCCGCATTCCAATGCCATCATCGACATGTGTTTCTCCCAAGACGATTCCCTCATCGCAACCGCCTCCGGCGATCAAACTTCCAGAGTCATTGACATGGCTACCCAAACAACAATATCAGTTCTCAGCAACCACACCGCATCCCTAAAACAAGTCCGATTCCAACCGGGAGCAGCAAACAACAGCGTCCTCGCAACGTCCAGCAGAGACGGCAGCGTCCAAATCTGGGATCTACGATGCAAAGGCATGGAAGGCCCAGTCCAAAGCATCCAAATCCCCCTCGACCCAGCCGAGAGCCCCC
>JPJW01000085.1:0-24955 GCA_000750755.1 Pseudogymnoascus sp. VKM F-4513 (FW-928)
GGCAGCCCGCTGAGCGGTCGCGGAAGCCCCGTAAACGGTACCCCAGGCAAAGACAGCCGAGGTAGCCCGTACAACCCGAACGCGAGCCCGCTGCTGCACAAGACCTTCAGTAACAACCGGAGAGACAGCTACGGTAGCCCGAGTCCACTTGGTAGAGTCGGAAGCGGCGAGCCAGGGACGCCGAGCCCCAGCGGCGCTGGGAAGGCGAGCGTTGGGCTGAACAGCAAGTGGTTGTATGAGAAGGGGAGAAGGACGAGCCAGGGCGGCTCTGGGGGACGCTTGTTCAATAAGTTGGATTAGTGGGTGGGTGCGTGTGGTTTAATGGAGGACTCGAGTTTGATGTGGATGGAGGGTGCAATGGCGTATATGATTTTTTTGTGACTTTAAGAGTTTTGGTGCATGGCTTGGGTCGCCACGGCGGCTAGGAGTTTTTTGTGTAGAAACACGACCGATGATACACGTTAAAAACAAACCATACATGCAATGCAGTTAATGTGCACCTTTGGGATCTCGTAGGACTGTTTATGTTTAATTTGTACAATTCTGCTTTGCTCCTAGTTATACACTCTATGTAATGACCTGCAGACACAATCTCTTACGTAGAAAAGTATAGGATATCTCTTCCATCTCCCATCTCTATACCGTTTATAAAGAATTTCCCAACCCCATGTATAATGCATAATGCTGACCAAAAGAAAAAACATCAGACTTGCTCAACCCCCCGGCCAGATCCAGTTTGGCGAGACGGCGCACTGATGATGATGACGATATAATAAAAAACGCCTCCCTTATTCCTCCCAGATATAGCCCCAACCCTCAACACCCATCCTGCGCTGCAACCTCCTGCCCTTCTTGCGCTTAACGGCCTTCTCGCCCTCCTTTTGCTTTCCTTTCGACTTCTCCGACTGCTCAACCACCTCCTCAGCACCCTTTCCTTTCGAGTCGCCCTTCCACGTGCCCGCAAGCTCCTGGTCGGTCAAGTACTCATCCTCCGTCTCGAGTCTCGAACCGGGCCTCTCGCCAAGCGTTCCACCACCGGAGAGTCCTCCCTCAGGCGTCCACGCCTGCGGAACAACCGTATCGGAGCTACCCATGTCCCTCTCGGACATCTGAGGCCTCTGCAGAGCAGCATCAAGAGCATCGAGCTCCTCACCCGCATCGAAGAAGCCGGCCTGCTTCTCACGGCCCTCCATATACGACATAGCCTCCTGCAAATCCCCTCCCTTGCCATCGTGCTTCCACACCGCCTTGCTGAGCTCGCGCACACCAGACATGATATCCTCGGCATTATCCCACGGTAGGCCTGGTTGGCCCTCGCGGCGTTGGATATGCACAACGCGATGTCTGGACTCAGCCCAGACGGGACTCCTGAAGCTGCCAGAATCGCCGAGGGCACCCTCGTACGCAGTGATGGAGATCGGGCATCCGCCGCCGCTTGGGGCCGTCCTCTCAGCAGCCTCTTTCCTCACCTCGGCGTCGGCGCCGCTCCAGAGCCGTAGGGCGGCTTCGGGGCCGGGAAGCCACGCGAGCTGGAGAATGGTGGTTATTTCGGCCTTGGTGAGGGTGTGGTCCGGGCAGATGCGCTCGAGACCGAGGAGGGCGAGAGAGAGCATTCCGGTGGGGGAATCGCAGAGAGCGTAGGCGAGGGTTAGAGTTAGGTCGCCTGACAGGTGGCCATTGGATAACCTTGTCGCTTCGTCGGTGGTCGAGAAGACGGGACGCTTAAATAGCGAGGGGCCGGTGGCCTGGCGATCGATGCCTGGCCTCTTTGGAGGATCGTTGTCCGAGGGTTCAGTGACGGTTGTGGCCTCGAGTTCGGCGGGACTCGGGGGTGCGATTCCGGCTTGCTCGGATGGGCGGCGGCCTGAAGCCGCCCAATCTGCTGCGGTGTAGCCGAATATGGAGGCGTGGAAAAATTTGGCGAATGAGTACTTTAGGTAGCTCAGTGGCGCACCTGTTGGGCTCGGGCTCAGGACTGCGGGATCGATGATGTGGATTCCGAGACAATTTGAGCGGTACCTCTCGCCGATGAGACGTGGGAGATGGTAGTCGATGTTCGCAGGGCTTGCAGCCGCAGAACCGGTACCGGTGGCCAGGTATTGCTCATAACCCAGTATCGACATGAGGCGGTTGAAGATGTAGGCCGTAGATGCGAGGAGCGGGTCGTTCGGCGACGTATTGAACGGGTCACTGAAACCGAGACCGGGAATCGAGGGAACGACGATATCGTATGCCTGGCCGCCATCTGCCGGGGAGTGGAGAGCGGCGAAGAGAGGCGAGAATGAGAGGTTGGTGAATGGAAATGAGGGGAGGACGAGCAGCGGGATAGCGTTCCTCAACGGCGACTTGATGTGGATGAAGTGAATGCGCAGCGGCTTTTTATTCACGGCACCAGGAGGGTGAATGGAGACGCGAAATTGAGGAAGGGTATCATTGAATAGCTGTTCTTGTCCGCGCCAGTCGTATGTCTCGAGCCTGCCAGTTTGTTAGGACCTCTTGTCTGTAATCCGGGTATATAAAAGTGTGAAGAGGCGTCATTGCGTACCAGTAGTCTACCAATGGCTCAATGATGGACTTGGGGGTGCCCATCTGCCATTCTTGCCCCTTCTCGAGGGTGAGATCATGCGGCAACCTCGTTACCTCGAGCTTCTTCCTGGTGAGCTCGAGATATTTTGACGATACCTGCATCCGGCGTCAGTATACTCAAATCCCCAGGCTATTTGCCCCGCAAACGTAGGTATGGAGAGCCGTGAAGCTACTTACATGGGCCCTATAGGTCCGAACCTCCTCCGGAGATCCTCCAACTTTTACAAAACTGTCATCCATGTTGGGCGAGTTGCGTGTTATTCCATGTAAAATCCTCAAAGGCGTATGAAATGTATGGGCGGTAGTAGTGGTAGTAAGGAAGTTGGTATAACAAAAAAGTGGTCAAACAGAACAAACGCGCTGTGTTGGTTGCAACAGTTGCAGCTCACATGGAAATTATCTTGCTTCCAAGTATTTCGACAAGCGGCCGTTTTATTTTCTAACGTAGTGATACTAAAATGGTGGCGAGGATGGGGCCGATATGGTACCTTAGAGAGGTTAGGAAGGCGCATATCTGAGGGAATGTGAGCCAATGTGAGCCAATGTGAGCCAGTGTAAGCCAATGTGAGCGTATCTTATCTCCACTTGACTTTTTACCGATGGCGTCGACCCCACCTTTCGGCTCTAACTAAATCAGCTCCGAAGGCGTTAAACTGCATTAGGATAGGCGTGGTTGACTCGCGACCCCTCAGCGACGTCACAGGGAGCAAGGGGTTACGTAGTTGTGCGAGTGTGGTTCTCCACTGGGGGTACTTGCGAACGTGTGGAAGGATCCATACTACACCAGGTACCTCCATGGATAAGCGGAGAGCCGCATAGAGCACGGAGAAAGGAGTGCATGGAGGCGCAATTATACCCTCAGGGATATACGGGTACTGCGGTTAAGTAATTCAATAATATACTCTAATAGGCCAACAGGACCAATAGATCATCACACTTCACAGGGTCTCTTCTGCAGATAAACATAATTTCTTCTGTTTGTTTGCCAGCACGTTAGATTTCAGGCCGCTGTCGTTCTGATCGGGTAGAGGCCAAAAACCACGCTCTTCCCCGCGCAGATAGACCCCCAACAACTCCGGTCCACGCGACCAAATTCACGACTCGGATCCACCCATAAGCCATATCTTTTCGAGTCGTCAAAATGCTCATATCATGTACTATCTCATTTCATAACTTTGCGACTACGTTACCTACAACGTTAACCGCTCATCGCATTTCCTCCCCCAAATCCAGCTCGGTTTCCCATCCTATAAACGCCAGCGCTGAAACGGCAGGTACTGAAGGAAACCCAGCTCTGCACGAGAGACATAAAACCACTCATCCACTCATCCAACCATTTAGACCACCGCACTTCTAGGCGACGACGCCCTTGCCCCATCACCACTAGGAGGGCCCCTATTATTACCCTGCTGCTGTGCATTACCCGTAGTCCCTCCCACCGCCAGCTGTCCTACCCTCCCTAGATTGATGCTCCCGATGCGCGACACGATATTGCTACCCACGGCATCTACAGCGCCCCTCGGGCTTGCCAAACTCGGTCCTTCCGCTGCAGTCTCCTGGACGCGGAAGAGCTTGATTGACGTTCCGTTCCATACGCCCACTGTGCCCTTGCTGACCTGCATCTCGCTGACATACACGAAGCTCCATAAGAGCGACTCGTACCAGCCCAGGCTCAGTGGCGACCACTCGAAGGACTGGACGCGGATGGCGGTTGTGTCGATGCCATGAGGCTGCGAGTCCTGGATGATGCGCAGGATAGACGTGCTTCCTTCAGTGCCAGAGCCAGTGCGTGGGAGCAGCGGTGTGACCTGGTCGATGATGTTGAGGATGGTGTGGAGCGGTAGAACTGGGAGCCAGGATTCGATCCACTGTGCCGACGGTTCAAACTGGCCGTTGGCGTTTTGCGCCTGCCCACCAAGGCTGGTTGTGCTGTTTTGACGTGAGAATGTAGGAGTGCCTGCTGGTCGTTTGCCTCGGGCCTTTTCGGACATGCCGCGGACCTGAGTTGGAACCGCATCTTCGACGGCGTCAGATGTTATTGATGACGCCCGCGAGGGTTGGTCAGTCGGCGTAGAGTATGATGGTGTCGTAGCATGGCCGTCGTCGGTCTCGTGGTCATCATCGTCGTCGTCTCCGATGGCGAATGTGTTCTCCTCCTCAGGCACACTTTGCTGGGAGGGGCGACGGTGCTCAGCCGTAGTTGGGCTCTGAATGCTGTCCATCGAAAACCTAGGTAATTCGCTGTCGGTTGAATTTGCATTCTCATTTGACGCCTCTTTGCGGCGCTGGTTTTGCCGCTCAATCTCGGCCTGGCCACTTTCGAGCGTAAATGATCGTAAGGCCTGGAACCGTTTCCTGTTCCGGATGACGGAATAGATGAAGTTTGGGTTTTCTGTACGGTCAGCTAGTTGTTCTCAAGGATATAAGGATATATCACGCACTGTGGTATTGATGCTCAATAATTGCGTTCATCGACTCCAGCAACGATTGTAAGAGTTCGTGATTACTCTCGTTTGCGAGGAGGAATGAAGGTGCTGACATAGATGCAAACAGTTGTTGGAGTTTCGAACTTGTGATAGCGTTAACGTTGACAAGATAACCGGAAATATTCGAGATGACTGCCAAAAGGGCAGGGTAAACGGCTGTCAGTTTGCCCTGACTCGTGGTGATAATCGAGTATATAGACTGTATCAAAAAATCCGAGTATGATCCATTGAAAGACAGGATCCTGATGCTCGCTGGTAATGTATCCTGAGCCAAGAATTTCTTATTCAGGCTGGTTCCAAAGTTTGGTTCCACACTCAACGTTTGAAGTAAGAAGGCGCACATCTTCACAACTCCCTGCTTCGCTGGATCTAACTTGTATTGGACAATGTAGAATATTAGCAGTATGACAAAGTCGTGAGAGCGATCTGTATCAATTATAAACGACCGGAACCGCTTGTTGCATTGGGTGATTTCCCAGAACAGCATTATTATTTCTGGTGCACACTTTGTTGACGAATGGCTCCCAGGGAGGTATGAGGTGTTTGCCACGATAGGCTGGTTTAGAATCCTCGTCATACCATCTACCATGAACTGAAAATCCTGGGGTCTATGGAGACGCCCCAGGAAATGGCGGTAATAATTCTTCTGGAGATTTGACGGCCCAGTCTCAGGCACCGGATAGACCAATGCGACAAGAAGAAGCTGGATGGCGTAGGTGACGAGTATTTGCTTGGGGTCTTTGAAGACCATGTGGTTGTATGGAACCGTCCAACTTGCTGGGTTGTATTTTAAGGTCTATTGAGGTTAAAATGTGTGCACTGTAGGAAGAAAAGTAAAACTTACAGTGTTTAGTAAAGAACAGAGCACTGAGAGGACAACCTGTTTTTCCGGACAGGTTGTAATGTATGTAATTGCTTTGATTCCGACCACCGGTAGCATATTCGCGCTCATATACATCGACTTAGACGTCAAGGTGAGGAGTAGCCGTAAGATCTCGCAGCGGTTGCTTTCAAACTCCTTGCTCGTCCCAACGGGTGTATTGCAACCGACTCCGCTCTGCCATATCGCATATGAAACCTTGCTCTTGCCTGTTGCTGGGATCGTGAATCCTCCAAAGAACAAAAGGTCGATGAGAGTGTCGATCAACTCTTCACCCAGCGGTTTAGCATCTTCGTACTTCTCATCTGGCGTTAATCCCTTGTTCGTCGGCTCAGACGCCTCAGTGTCGTCGAACAGCACATCTGGCGAAATGGAAGCCTTCCTCGTCAGCTTCTTTCGTGGGCCCCAAAATATCCTTTCCTCCCATTCGTGAAGGCTATCTGATTCGTATAAATATGGCAGAATCCGAGTGAGGACTCTGACGCAGTTGAGAGCGTCTTGTTCGGGAGCTAGTTCTGGGTCTGGAAAGCTTGGGTGGTTCCGTAGCATGGAAAGTTGTGTGACGGTGACCACCATTAAAGTTTCCAGGTTTTCTTTGGCATTATCTCTGGTCCGGCGGACGTCGGCTGGAGAAAAAAGACTGAAGACATCTTCAGTGCTTTCGGGAAGCTCCCAAAACTGCCAACTATTAGCGCCAAGTAACCTTGGTGTGTATGATGAGAGCTTACGGATGTCCAGTACGGGTCGTCGGCAGCAATATTTCGCTCTTCGGAGAGCTTAAATATGCCCTTCTTGAAGACGAGCTTCGAGTCAGAGGCGCCCATGATGGTGGTTTCTGCGATTCATCGATGTGATGGCTGGCAGCAAGGAACCCCATATTGAGTCCATTCGACTGACCGGGGTTCTCGCCTCGGAGTTACCTTTCTCCGCAAATGGACAGGCCCAGATTCACATCAAGCTTGTAGATCACGATTGTTCCCCATTTAGATTTAGATTGGATTGGATTTTGAGCTTCAATTTGGTACCTTAACAATGGCTGTATTCATATAAATTGCCGTGGCACTGTACGTTGGATTCAAAATTGCAAAGCCTCACCAACGAATGAGTCGTCATGTGATCTGCAGCTGACCTGCCCCTCTGGAGATTGAAACCTCAACAACACATCCTTGGCAAGTTCATGCGACCGCGGTCACTCGGAATGTCTGGGAGAAAAGCCAGAGCTCAAAATACACTATATTGGTCGTCAAACGTTGATACCTATGTCCCTTTCTAAGAAAAGCGCCTTCTCTTGTGACCAGTGTAGGAGGAGAAAGGTCAGGTGTGGTGGGGAACAGCCTTCCTGCAAGCGCTGTGTCGCACGAGAAGAGACATGTGAATATAAATTACCCCCCACACTCTCATATACCCAAAAGTTGGAAAGCAGAGTCGAGGAATTGGAACGGCTCGTCTCACAGCTACAAATACCGCCAGCACCATCGGAAGGGTCCGGTGGATCCCCGCAACCTGGATCTCCTAAACCGAGAAGTGGGCTTCCACCGGTCTCCTTCCAAGGCTTGAAAATCGATGACCAGGGGTCTATTACTTATCATGGGGCAACAAGCTTTTTCCATTTGCCTAATGCCGGGGTCGACAATCCATCCACTCCTACTGTGACGGACCCGTCAGCAAGCCTTGATGGCGAACGTATAAGGCAGAAGCTCGTTAGCAATGCATGGCATCAACGAGCGTTGGAGACCTTTGCAGATACGCCGGTGAGTGGCTGTCCAATAAATCATGCTAAGAGCGAATAACTAAATAGTTCCAGGAACCGTTTCAATTTCTGCTCAAAACTCACTGGTGTTGGATTCAACCTCTGTTCAACTTCGTATATAGGCCGGCTTTCACACGTATGCATCTTCATGAAATCTTACCAGCGGCTGGCTAATCCGGAAATAGGTGATATGGAGGTCTCGGGCCCATATTATTCACATGCATTGCTAAATACGATGCTTTCGCACTCTATTCGTTGGTGTAGGAAGAGCCAGATTAGCCACTTACTTGTGCCATACGAAGACGGAGAAGTATTTTCTCGGCAGGCACGCACTCTGCTGTTTGACGAGCTGAGAACTGGTCAAAGCAGCATTCCCACAGTACAAACTCTTCTCTTGCTGAGTGCACAGGAATGTAGCTATGGCAATCGTACACAGGCGTGGCTATACAGTGGGATGGCCTTCAGACTGATCGAGGACCTTGGCATCTGCATTGACGGCCAGAAGTATGCCGGGTCGGCACGGCTATCAGATGAGGATATTGAGATTAGGCGCCGTCTGTTCTGGAGCTGCTACTTTTGGGATAAGATGATCAGTCTCTATCTTGGCAGGTCACCGACATTGCAGCATTCGAGCGTTAATCCGCCCCAGATTATGTGTCAGTACTTCCCTATAATCGTGTTATACGTTACTTACACCTGTTTCTAGTGGATGATTCGGCAGAAAATGAGCTTTGGAGTCCTCATGGAATTGTATATCCAGAAGGCATGGAGTACACACCAACACAGGCTCATTCTATATCCTGCTTCGTGAGAATGTGCCAACTATCCGAAATATTCAATCAAATCCTCATACACATCTACGATCCGTTGCAAGAAAACTCCGAGGACGAAATTCAGACTTGCCTCGTGGTTGAAGGCGAGGCTCTGAAACGGTGGTGGAAGGATCTACCGGATTTTCTCAGGATCGATCCCAGGGAAATGCCACTCCAGTGTCCACCTAGTCATATTGTCACTTTGAAGTATGGACCCAAACATCAGAAATAAATGTGGTGATAGATGCTAATCAATCCTAGCTGCTTATATCATACTTTTACGATTCTTCTCTATCGGCCAATGCTATTTCAACGCTCTGAGGTCGCTGACCAGAAGAAGGATCCGAATCACCTCGTGGAGTGTATTTCCTCCGCCACTTCAATTATTGCAATCTTTGACCTATTTTGCAAAACTTTTGGGGACAACTTTTGTATTCTCTCGCTATCCTACAGTGTTTATACGGCGGCTTCGATATTTTTGCTCCAAATACAAGCCGGGATGTCGCAGGATGAGCAGACCGTAGCACGACTTAGATTCTCGATATACTCCCTTGAGAGGGTGAAATCAACCAACACAGGTAGGCATTTTCAAAGCTTTATTTTGTCACTGCTTACAGATTTGTCTAGTAATTGCCAGTGCGTTGGATTTGATCAACAAAGCACTCTCGAAATTAGACATGGATCTATCAGGAACTGCTATTCAAAGCCTTGACCATACAGGTTATACGGCACCTGTCCAGGGCGAATTCATCCATCACATAGCCGAACCGGTGCCAATTGTACCGCAGGTAGGTGCAGATGGCAATTTTCAGGATGCATACTTATACAATTTTAATCCTGACAACTTTGAGGTGACCAAGGAGATGCTTGAAGCGTTTTCATCTTTGGAGCCCGTTGATGCGACGGTATCACGACTATGGTGACAGCACCACTAAAACCATGATGAATACACATAATTCATCCTGGGGTTCTTGTGGAGGCTCTGGTAGCTCGACCATGGAGTTTGCACACTATCACTAAATCACTCTGTGGCATAGTTGCATCAGCTACAACAACTTATTGCCTTAGCATCGTGCCGGCGTTCATTACATCTCGCCTTTCTAAGTACTATCACCAGCAACCCACCATGGTCGGCTCACCCATTATTATTTTCACAGTCAAAGTATGCTACACCGCCACTTGTAAATTCTATTTTTCATTGCTAACTGACCACAGATCCTCCGCATTATATTTAAAGACCCGCTCAATAAGGGTATTATCTTCACCGCACCACTCCACCATACTTTCCACGAATGGCTTGATATCCAGTCCCTCAAATCGTGTGTGTGGCCAATCGGTTGCAAACACTATTCGATTCGGCGCCACCCTCAACAACTCTTTCGCCATGGGCTCCAAATCCAGATGCCCAGCATCGGGGCTCAGTCGATATGGTGCAGACATTTTCAAATATGTACTCCCTTGCGACATAAGGTTGACGAGGGACGTAAATCCTGGGAGGGAGTATAGGTCATCGGAATTCGGGTACGCCAAACGACCGGACAGCGTTGGAGATCCAAAATGGTCCAAACAAACCTTCACTCCTAATTTTGGCACAATGGTCTCCAATACAGTCGCCGTTTTCAGCGGGACATAAAGCTGCAACACCCAGCCATATGGGCGTATTATGTCTGCATATTGTTGCAAGCTGGCTGCGAGCTCTGCTGGGTCCATCTCCTGGCCCACAGATTGCAGATTGACTCTGACTCCCCGCACTCCTATCCTGTGCCACACATCTAGAGTCAACTTATTGATTGATTTCGGGTCGAATGCAACGACAGCACGCCCATTCTGAGGGCCGATCCTGCGTAAGGCATCGAGCATGCATGAATTATCGTTGCCATAAATTGATGGCTGGACGAGGACGATCTTTTGGATGCCCAGTGTTGATTCAAATGTTAGGGCATCTGAGAGAAGATGAGGTTCAGGTGTATATTGTGCACCTTCGGCGAGAGGATATTGTGTTGGATCGACTACGTGCATGTGGCTGTCCCATGATTTCTGAGGGATCTTTGCAAGAAGTAATTCTCTGATAGGAACTTTTCGCGTTGTGTATGATCTAGTCCAGTATTGGCTCCAAGATGATGCTCTCACTAGAAAGAAAATAGGACGCATGAAGCGCCTCATGATGGATCTAGCTAGGCCGAGCACCGATATGATCATTCTATGCACAAGCCTGTACAGTAGGATATATAATATTGGTGAGATAAATAGAGGTTGTAAGGAGGCTCGATGAGAGTTCGCGCCGCTACGGCATCACCAGATCTTGTAAAAATTGCCGGTACAAAAGAGAAAGAGAATTAGAAATATATATTTCCAACTACCCCACTGGATTGATGACTCCGTAATGAATAATTGCGTGTCCTCGGCATTTTGGATTCCGCTAGAGAGGTCGTTGTCGAAACTCAATTTTTGCTAGAAAAGAAAGTGCTGATATCGGCAGTGGTTTGCCGCCTCTTGTGGTACCGGAAGTTGGCCGAAGAACGCGAACAGTGGGGTTTATGCAACGCGTGCACGGTCTCGGTCAACTTCCGAGGCGACACTTCATCTCGCGACTCTACTCCTGTTAGCCTCATGGCAGAGTCAACACTGCCGGCGTCGGGATAGTATTTCTGGGCAACTTCATTCAAGTGCCGAATCCGGGAATATATTTCGGACACCACGCGAACCCCACGTTTTCAGACCCCGCAAAATCCGCAATGAAAGTTGGGACTCGACTTCCCCGCATATAACAGTTGAATATAGTTGGGGTTGCTTCCCCAGCTTTACCATTGCAATTTGGCGCACTCCTTTCGCATTGCTGTTTATTTACTGGGGCGCCATGTTTGACGTTAATCCATATTATGTATTCACCATTCTGGTGATTGCATCGGGGAGTATTCCGAAAGGTATTGGACCCTGAATCTTTGCCACTGCCGGCCACTAACTTTGCTATAGGGTACGACGAAGGAGGCTTCAGTGCCTCTGTTGGATTGAAGTCATTCAAGAACGATTATGGGCTGGTACCCTCGCTTTGGGAAAATAACCCGTCAGGTCTCGCAGACCGCAAGGCCAACATATCATCATTTGGCGTTCTTGGGGCGGCTTTCGGCGCTTTAATCGCCCTTACCCTCACTGATAGACTGGGTCGATTACGATGTTGGCAACTATTTGTCGTACTATGGGGCACCGGTATCCTGATGCAGGTCTTTTCGTCTGGTATTGTTGGCTTTATGTTATTTGCGAGGATTTGGGGAGGATTGGGGTCCGGAGGACTTACCGTCGTTGCCCCCCTTTATCTGTCTGAAATTGCTCCTGCCAAGACCCGAGGAATGATCGTCAGCATGTACATGGTGCTGCTCCTCACATTCCTGTCAATCGGTAAGTGCACTACAACTCTGACGCTACAACAACACCACTGACGATAACCAGGCTTCTTCATTAATTATGGCGTTAACGCCACTATGCCCGTCGGTGCCGCTCAATACCGAGTTGTCCAAGCTATACCGCTCATTCCCGTTGGAATTGCTTTCATATGCTCATTTTTCCTAACCGATACGCCTCGATGGCTAGCATCCAAAGACCGTGGGGAAGAGGCCCTTGCTGTGCTAGAGAGACTCCGCGGGACTGATAAAAGTGACCGTGCCTTGTCTGTGGAGTATGAAGAAATCCAGCAGCAAATTCAGTTGAGGAAGCAAAATCTTGCTGGAGTCCCAATATGGACAATTTTCAAGGAGATCGCTACCATATCGACGTACCGCAAACGATTCCTACTGGGAGCTGCCATGCAAACTGTTGCACAATGGAGCGGAGGAAACGGAATTACATATTACATTCCCGAGGTACGTTTAGTGCATCCTATAAATAATACCTACTAACAATCAAAATAGATATTTACCTACGCGGGCGTAGTTGGAACCAATACCTCTCTGATAACTTCCGGAGCGTACGGCATTGTAAAGCTTGTGTTTACAATGGTCTTTACCTGGGGCCTTGTCGATATATTTGGACGCCGTCGATGCATGCTTACTGGCCTCGGACTTCAATGCATTACCCACATCTACATGTCCATATACATGTCAATCTTCGCTGACTCTGGCAACAAGCCAGCATCTGATGCAGCGATCGCCTCAGTATTCATCTACGCTGTCGGGTGGTCGATCGGTCTCTGCACAGTGCAGTATTTGTATGGCACGGAAATATACCCCACGCGCATTCGCAGCGTGTGCTACGCAACAAACATGGCTCTGCATTGGTTCTTCCAATTTGCCGTTGTACGTGTAACACCGAATATGTTTGTCACTCTTGATGTCTGGGGCGCGTATATTTTCTGGGCGATAATCTGCGCCCTTGGATTCGTCCTGCTTGGGATTTGGGCCCCGGAAACAAAGGGTATTCCAATGGAAAGAATGGAGGAGCTGTTTGACGGTCCCTGGTGGATGGGATGGCGTGCTAGGGTCGATTTATCGCAGCCCCACGTGGAGAGCAACACACGGGAAGAGAAGGAGAAGCTTGGCCTTAAAGATATGGATTAATTGTTGATTAGTTAGATTCGATGTGGGACTGATAGTGGCTATATTTCTAATATTTTCATCCTAATCCTCTTAACCCTCGCGATTACGTCCTCAAATGGTTCCAGGTTCTCTGTTGACATGTCTGCACAGATCCGTGTTTATAACTCCGCCGTTCGGAGGAATCTAACCCTCATTCAGAAGGAGCAAGTCTTGGCACGGATCAGTAATTGTCGATTTGAGGTGATGACAAATGCTTCTACCTCACAAATGGATATCAAGCTTTTATAAGCCGCAAAGTATCTAAATTAATGACTTACAATGGGAGCCTACGCTATACTAGCCAAAAAATGAACTGGTCAAATTAATTTTATAGGATCTAAAACTACGTGTTGTTCGTGGCTGACTCTTCTACCTCATGTGTTTCGAAATCGGACTGTTTGCTGGCAACTCCAACAACTTGCTTCAGTTCCATCGTCCCTCAATAAGTACCTAATGATGGCGTCAAACGGGCTAGGAATAATCCAATTTATCAATACGTCTCATCAAGGGGGTGCTACTTCGGCGGGGGAACGGCGGCAAGCAAACTCACACGCCGCTCGTAGTGCCCATGCCAAAGCAAGACGGCTTCGTACAATTGAATATCAAGCTAGTAAAGCTAGCCAGGCACCAAAAGGGACCCAGGGAGATAAGAATGGAAGTACAGTGGCTACGAGTGGCGTGCGATTAATTACAGATAGTACAGCTGGGATAAAATCATTGATACTGCCCAGTCCTGTGAGCCTGCTGGCATCAGATCGGAGGGACCCCTTTGAGAGTTTTGGGAGGCCCTTCAAGCCGGTTGAACACTTCCTCCTAGACCATTGTAAGTATTTTCCCCACTATCTTCATTGGTGTTATTATTGGGGGGCTTTCCTACTTTGGTCTAACTAACTCCAGATGTACGGGCTGTGATCCCGCATATGGACAAAAAGTGCAACAAGCTTATTGATTCGGGGAAATATGTGAACTTGATGACGGGAGAGTGGGTGCGGCTTACGCTCACCAATATTGGCACTCAGAGTGGCGTCTTTCTTGCCGCCTGTCGACATCTTGTGGAACAGCAGCAACAGCACAAATACTCGCAGCTGGCAACCCAGTACAAGTTATACTGCATACGAGCTCTACAAAACGCAATATCTTCTGAAGTATCATCGGTTATTAGCGATGCGACTGTTGGTATTGGCATACTGATGGCATATGATGAGGTGAGGAGAATATAGTGCTTTCTCATCCGAATTAAACCTGCTGACGCTTCTTTGAAAACTCTAGCTGTGGCTCGGCGACATCTCTATGACTAAATGTCATCTGGAGGGCATAGTTAAGATGACGGAGCATAATGGCGGGATACATACTTTGGGTTCAAATGGCTTTTTAGAACGTATCATCCGCAAGTTTCTCTGGGAAATAACCCGCCATAATATATAATGAATACTCTTGACGTAATGTCATAGTTATCCCTATATCTACGCGTTAAAAAAATGTAGTTTAGATTGATTTTACCTCTGTTCTGTAAGAACATGACCAGTCCACCCACCCACACCAAGCCGATGATTATGTGGGCAGGTTAATAGGTAGAATTTATGCCTTGGTGGGCACATGTCCCAGTCTCAATCCATATCCACGCATTTAGGAAAGATACACATCCTCCATTCCAAGTTCATATTCCATCAGATTAATAGATCAAGTTAAGTTCTGAGGTACCAAGGAGACAGCGCTGAAAATGCCAAGACATACTCCTTCCATTTTTGGAAGAGTGTTTGTTGGCTCCTTTTCTAAGGACCGCGCCAGATATCGAACCCAACCCAGTGATCATCTTGAGAAGATTGGAAATCAAAAAATTAGAGAAGATCCACGGTTAATAATCTTGAGTTTGTCAGAGACTGTCATTCGTGTTCCGAAACCTACAATGGATTTCATAGGGGTCGCGACTTCTATAAGAACGACGTCCTCCCTCGAAGTGAGCACAAATAAAATCATATCACTCAAAAGAACAACAACGACAGACTCCCCAAATATATTCCACACGATATACAATTATTACCAATGGCTCAACCCGCAACAAACATTCCCAAAGGCTCCTGGGTGCTCGTCACAGGCGCCAATGGGTTCGTGGCATCACACGTCGTCCAGCAGTTCCTTCAGCGGGGCTACAAAGTTCGAGGCACAATCCGAGACCTTGAAAAGTCATCCTGGCTTATCGAGGACGTCTTCAAATCCTACGCAGACAGCGGCGATTTCGAGCTAGTCGTTGTTCCCGATTTGGCCGCTACAGGTGCGTTCGATGATGCGATAAAGGGGGTATCTGCAATTATCCATACAGCTTCAATCGTCAGCTTTTCTCCGGATCCAAACGATGTGATACCTCAAACTATTAGCGGAGCTACTTCAATCCTGCACGCTGCACTGAAAGAGACGTCTGTCAAGGCATTCGTCTATACGGGCTCTATTGCATCTGCTATGCAATATGACGCGTCGAAAAGTGTCCACGTGGAGCGGGACACTTGGAATACAGAGGCCATAAAACTTTCCTGGGCCCCTCCACCATATGACCCCTCGCGCGGCATGCTTGTGTATCAAGCAAGCAAAACTGAAGCTGAAATGGCCGTGTGGAAGTTCCAGGCCGAGAAAAAGCCGCATTTCAGCGTCAATTGCGTTGATCCTTCTTCCATTATGGGGGAAGCACTTCACAAGAAACACCTTGAAACCCCATATTCATATCTCAAAGTACTATATGATGGAAAAGTAGGGTTTCTGGAAGGGATACCGTCAAGTAAGTTCTTCTGTTTTGAATCCAACGCTGTTTAATGCGGTTCTCTTTCTAACGTGTAATGCCTTAGTAATCCATATCGACGTTAAAGATGTCGCTTTGCTTCATGTCGCAGCAGCGCTAGACCCAGAGGTCAACGGCGCTCGTCTTCAAGCGTGGGCGGAATACTGCAATTGGAACGACGTGCTTACTATTCTGCGGAGGCTCTATCCTCAAAGAAAATTTACGGATGATCTCCCTGTCCACCCACCGCTCACTGTGACAACTGATTTCAGTCAGCCTCTCGCTTTGTTAAAGAAGTGGGGTAACCAGGATGGATGGAAGACGTTGGAGGAAACCGTCGCTGATAATATGAAGAACATCGTGGAATGGTATCCCTAGAGCCTGTTTGAATCAGGGGCCTCGTTGGTATGCCAGTGTATATGAGGTCTAATGACCGCGCCGTTGAATTTATATACATTTACATAGTTCTTTGCGAGAATGAATATTTGATCTATCCTTTGTATGTCAACTTCGGACAATAGTGGAATGGCTTTTCGTGGTCCTCTGATCACGCGCTGTGGACTCCGCAGTTCAATGAGGCTCTCGCAATTCAAAGGTAATGAAAGATAGTGATAATAGTTCTCATTATCAGATCTTCGCATTTATTATATAATGGGTTTAAAAGTCTGGTGCATTTGTCTGGTTGATTGTGGCAATAATCATTCCACTTGGACATACACCTGATTACTGATATGACGTGCCGACCCGATTAGGAAGACCGACTCGCGATTTATGATTGTATCCATTCATTCTTGAACTGAATAAATATTTTATTTATCTACTGGTAATAAATTCAAGGCTTCATCTTATTTGAAGCCCGAATGCTGGTACTGTGCTTACGGAGTCGACAACTTGGTCGATTTTGTGAGCAGTGCTCTAGCAATGGCATCACTGTCAACGGAATTGCATGACAGCAGCAACAACAGTCCGAGGACCAACGTCCAATCGTCTCCGGAATCTTCCAGGTCGAATAATAATGCTGGCTTGGATTCGAACAATTTGCCTGCGCCGTTAGTCAACAATGAAAGCGACACGACGCCGGCCCCGGCACAATCCATACTCAAAATAGCATGGAGTAAGCTGGGTATCAATGGAACGGTGGCGGCGTTGGTATTCAAAGGAGCTTTGGCACCATTAATAGCGACAGCTATGTACCAGAGTAAATCTGTCGCAAGAATCTACGTAAATTTTGGGTATTTGATTATAGTGGTCTCTATCTTGTCTGTTACATTTCTTCCACGTGGAAAGTTCATGATGAATATATCTATATCAGTAGTAAGTATTGAGATCAGGCCACAATTTCTACAATACGTTTAATCTGTTTAAATACTGGATAACAACTGATTGTTTTACAGCTGCTGACTTGTTTTGCGATGGCAATGGTATTGCTAGGCCAGTATGCTGGTGTCAAGGCACGCCAGCACACGACTCCGGCCGAAGCACCGCCAAATATTGCCCTGGGGTATAACTCATCTGCTTCAGCAGTAAATGCTATATTCTTGACGTTAAACCTCTTTGGAATAAATACTTTGCGGGCAGCTCGGCCAGCGTTTAGTATTCCCGCTGTTGGATACAATATCTTTGTTCTCATTGGATTTACATATGGGCCCCAAATGGCCACAGTGCAAAGAAGCGTCAAATTCTCCAAAGAGTTGTTTTATTCCTTTTTGACTGGCCAGGCCGTTGGCGCAGGTGTGTCGCTTCTCGTCATTCCTGTTTCATCAAGAAAAGTCTTTTTCGGAGAGGCCACTGGGTTTCTTCAGAGCTGCCGTGGTTTACTAAAGACGCAAATAGCATTTGTTGAGGCTTTGGAGTATTCGCAAATGGAATGCGCTCTTCGTTCGAATTCAAGATCGGCCTCGGGAGGTGGGCCGGAGACAGGTCATGCCCAGGATAACCAACCTGGAGACTCTGAAAGCAGGCAGCGGTACAATGAAAAGGCATCTTCTTTGAAAGCGTCCTCGGCGGTTCTCCTTACATTAGGAGGAAAGCTTCGGGACGACGTAGTCTTTGCAAAACGAGAGATTGCCTTTGGCCATTTCAAAAGCAAACATATCCACGAAATGCACAGGCTTTTCATGAACCTACTTGTGCCGATTATAGGGTTTTCTACAATTACAGACATATCAGAACGACTGAACCACAGGTTTTGCTCGGGTACGGACTTGCCGGAAGAATTAGATTCCTCTGAACTTGCTCAGACCCAATATTCCGAAGGAGACAGCGAAGCCTATGAGTGGAGAGAATTGATTGGACCACTGCATGCATCATTGGAACCCTTTGCGCAAATCCTTGACAACAGTATATTGCACATTTTGATCCTGTTTAAATTTGTCTCAAATCCCAACAGAGCAAAGTCGAAATCTAAGAAACCAGCGGGTGGTGTTGGGAGGGAAGGCGTCGGTTTTGACCAAGATGTCGAGAAGGGCGACGGTATTAATCCTGGCGACATTGGCTTCGGAGACTACTTGGACGAAACAATCAACAAGTATCGTGGAGAACGGACAGAAAACCTCAAGGCATGGGCTGCAGAGAGGGGATTCAGTTATATTTTTCACGACACTCAGGAGCGGGCTCACCTGCCGCCAGACCCCAACCAAGGAATTCCCGGCCGTCAGGAGAATTCGAGAGAGACACGATTTTCGGAAAGGCTGCACCTTATATTCTATATGGAGTATCTTATGTACTCTGTTTCAAAGGCGATCCTAGCTCTTATCAGATTCGCTGAATCAATGGTGGCAGATGGAACAATGGACAAACGTCGATTCATTTTTCCTTCTCTGAAGACGGTAGTAAAATTGGTAAAGGGCATCATTCACGGAGAAGACTCAGACCCAGGAGTCGACAAGGCCGGGAGCATGGAAGTCGATGTTCACACAGTCTCCCTTGGACACTCACTTCTAGCTCCAAGAGATCCGGAGCATTTACCTCCCAAAAACCTGTGGCAGACATTTGGCGATCGACTGAGAGTCATACCTACATTCTTTGGATCTGGCCCTGCCAAGTTTGGCGCCCGGGTGACCATTGCATCGATGAGCATAGCGATATTGGCATACTTACGTCAAACACACCCGTTCTTTATTGGTCAGCGAGTGGTATGGGGGATAGTGATAATTTGCCTTGGGATGAACCCAACGACTGGAAACGCCGTGTTCACCCTGATAACAAATCTGGGCACAACCATCCTAGCAACCGTTGCGGCATTCATTAATTGGTATATTGTTGGACGGAAGACTGGCGGCATTATCGTATTTCTCTTTTTTTTCCTCTTGATCTACTTCTATTTTGTTATCAAATACCCCAGGTTTCTAGTCGCTATTGCCTCAGGGGCTATCACTCATGTACTAATTGTCGGTATGTACTAGAACTTTCCGCTTCAATCCATGCAACATTATAGTATTTTCAATTAACTTGGTCTTGAGACTGACGGGGATACAGGGTATGAATTACAGGTTCGCGTGGAGGGTAGGGAGGCAGCAACTGCGACAGGCCAAGTATTTTACGAGATATACTTGTTGGCCCCCTATCGGCTTCTGGCTGTCGGAGGTGGTGTGATTGTTGCCTACGTGTTTACCGTCTTCCCCGTTCCAATTACCGAAGGCTCTGTCCTCCGCAGAGACTTAGGGAGTTCCTTATTCCTTCTCGCCAGTTATGTTAGCTCAACAACATCTACAGTCGACCATCGATTGCAGGATAAGGAAGGCGACATGAGTCTCAGCTCCAGTCCAGGGCGGAAACTTGAAAAGTCGAGACAGGAGTTACTCCAGAAGCAGTTTGCTCTGCAGAATTCGATGAGGCGAAACCTTTCATTTATGGACTGGGGGCTTAATTTTGGAGGTGAATTTCCAAAGGAAATCTATACGACGATTATTGTTGAAATTCAAAAGTAAGAAATACAACGAACGACTAACTGTCCCCTGCAGAAGCTAGAAGAAAGCTGATATTTTATTAATTTGCAGCATTGTCAACTATCTCGCTGTAATTAATTTCGCATCCGAAACATTTATAGCTGCACGCAAGGAGTCACCCGCCCCTGCTTGGCTTTCTGAACTCGCACAGTCAAGGCCAGAAATGGGTATCGAAGCACTTAAAACTCCATCTTTATTAATACTTCTTTCTGCATCCATCAAAATCGGAAAGCCTTTGCCGCCATATCTTGATGTGCCGACAGACACTCATCTCTCAAGGCAGATGCATTGCGACAAGATGGATATTATAACATTTCAGAACCTGAATGAGCCTGGGTTTCGAGCACTTGCTGTCATTAAATTAGCACAGAGCTGTATGGCGGATTCGCTCACAAGGATAGTTGAGCCCGTGAGGGAACTGGTGGGAGAAGTGGACTTTGGTTATCACATTGTCGACTCAAATGACCAGGAATGAGATGTGAAAAGAGAGAATATAACATAGACCACCGGGGCAATTTACCATCATAGTTCAGACTGTTGCGCGGGGTGGTTGTACTGAGATCACATATTAATTGTATTTGGGGCTGATTACTCGCGGCCTATGTTTTCAGTTTCTCCCAAAGTGTTAACCTTGGACCTCGTCTCTGCATACTAGACGATTACTGAACATTTGAATCAAGCATAAATGTTTAGCTCGGCCCGCTCCCAATGATCTAGATTACTCATCGACGTCACCGTTTCTAAAAGCCGAGACTAAATTCAGCCTTATCCACGATTACTAATCTTTCATTCCAGTGAAATGCCAGGGCATGCCACTTCTACCATGACCTATCGCATATTCCGCAGATTATCAAATCAATTGCTAGTCCGTCTGAAATCTGTGGCAATGTAAATCTTGCCTGAGACACTGGTGTCGTGACAAATGACGCAAATATACGGCCGTACACTGTCGGCCGATAGACTCATGAAAGAGGGCTACAAAAAGATATAAGACCATCTAATGGCCCTATTGTATAAGTAACGAGCAGGATCTCTTGGATGTTTGAAATATCAACAGATATCAAATAATATCAGCAAATATCAACATTTACAGCTACAATGGGTGCTCCTCGAGCTAACGTTCTTATCATCGGAGGCACAGGTGCACAAGGCAAGCCTGTTGTACAAGGTGCAAAAATCCGTTTACTCTTTCAAATGGAGCCCTAACTAATGTTATTAGAACTCTCCGCAGATGGCCGCTACAAAGTAACTGTATTGACGCGAAGTGCGCAATCCGAATCCGCGCAGGAGGTGGCATCGCTACCAAACATCACAATATTGGAAGGCGAAACCTTCGATGAGCAGACCCTCGTCAAGGCATACAAAGGTATCGATGCCACATTCGTAAACACCAACGGATTCGCAATTGGCGAAAAGGCCGAGGTCTACTGGGGAATCCGCATCTATGAGATTGCATACAGAGCAGGAGTCAAGCACTTTATCTGGGGCTCGCTGGCCTACTCCTCCAAGCTCGCAAATTTCGACCGCGATTTCCACTGCGGGCATTTAGATGGAAAGGGGAAAGTGGCAGATTATCTTACCTCGCAGCCTACAGACCATATGGCGTGGTCGATTCTCCAATCCGCGCCATACGTGGATACGCTCTCTCAGCTACTTAGACCGAAGCCTGATCCGAATGACCCAAGTCTAATGGTCTTTTCAGCTCCACTTGGCGACGCGGCCATGCCTCTAATCGAACTGGGTGATCTCGGAAAATATGCAAAGTGGATGTTCGATCATATAGACCGCAGCAACGGGATGACATTGAGAGTTAGCACCGAGCATATTCGTTGGGAGGACCTGGCGAAGGACTACACTGATGTCACTGGGCGCAGGGCGGTCTACAGAGATGTTACTGCCGATGAGTATTTTGCTGCGGGAGCGTTTCCGGACCCTGAAAGGAAGGTTGGGCATAGCGTCACCCATGACGATCCAACATTGCAGACGTACAGAGAAAATTTCTCGGCTTTCTGGCGACTCTGGAAGTCCGGGCTTAGCAAAAGTGATTACAATGTCATGGACGATATCTTGCCGGGGAGAATTCGCAGTGTAAAGGAGTGGATGATCAAGACTGGATACACGGGCGAGCCGGGGACTGTACTGAAGGACTATACTGACAGGGAGAAGAAGTAAGGGTAGCCAGTTCGTTCTATCTCCTATTTCAAGTTTATGTTTTAAAATCACAGTTTCTTTAGCTGATATATACTATAACAAATACCATTGCATCCAGCAAAAGTGTATTTATTTACATGAACCCATCAGGTGGGGTCAAATAGCACCCTGTGTTAGCCGCTCTTTTGAACGCTCGCTCAACACAACTCCTGTACTGTTCCAATCACCCCTTTCGCTTTGCTTTTCCATACTCCAATGCTCTCGCCCTCGATAATCTCTTGGTGACTTCTCTTCAGTTTTATCTTCGGCTTCGAGGTGAAGCCGTTCTGGGAGCTATTACCCACCTCGGCGCCACGCACACCTACTCCTGATTAGCAAACCCCGCGACCAAGGTAGCCATAATCGCTGTCATTAGCCATCCTCATCGTTTGCCGTCGTCTTCATCAGTAGTCGTATCATCGTTAGCTGCACCGGCGGTCGTCGCGAAGGGGTCGACACCGTCTTCACACACGGTGGGGTACATGCGTTGCTTTCGCGTGGCGCTCGCTGCCGAGGTGGGGTCCCGAAGCGGGAAAAACGTTATTTTGACGACACCAGGTCGTCTGTGAGGGCGGTCATGTTTTCTGGTCGAGGTTCGTGTAAGCATTGATGCTCGAATGGCGGTTGGCGGTGATTATATACCATTGGGTGACCGTTTATCGCGATCGCCTGGATCACGATTTTTGGAGACCATTCCACACGTGTTGAAGATCTTTCCGTGTGTGTTGAGGATCTTTCCATGCATGCTCAACATGTATGTTGAAGGTCTTGCCGCACATGTTGAGGATCTTTCCACGTGCGGTCTCTCGCGCCCTGGGCCTTGCCAGGTCCTGCCGCTTTGTGGTTCGACCAGCCTGCGGCTTTCCCTATCGGCCTTCTTTTAATGCATCTTCATCCTTTCTTCCAACTTGCGGCTTTCCCACTCCCTGTGGTCCTACCACTTTGGCCTTTTCCAGGCTGTAGCTTTTCCCACGGTGGTCTTACCGCCGTGTAGCTCGCAGGTCCTCCTCCGCTGCTCTCAGGACCTCTCTGGGCCTCTGCCTGCTGCTTTCCCACGGCTTTTTGCAGTGGCCCTGCCGGCATATAGCCGCCTTCCTCCGCTACTCTTTGGCCTCTGCCTTAGCATTTGGCCTCTCTCGAGGCTCTCGTGGCCTCTCGGCTCGTAGCCTCCACATGAGGCTTCCCCCCGCTTGTGGCCTCACACGAGGCCTCCCTATAGCCTCTTTGAACATATGTTCTCGGATCGTTTTCAACCCCTTTGCGCCGGTCCGCAACAAAGAACGCTCCTGGATCGATTGGCCCAAAGAAAAATTGATCAGCGATAGATCAACAAAACTCCAAGCATAAGAAATAGCCTCCTCACACCACACTCCCCAACCCACCGCTCCTCTCTTTAGCAAAAACGTAACCAGCACTCAGATTTTTTCTCATTTTCTCAGCACATGAGGAAAAAGAAAAAGGAGGTCCTCCACGCTACCGGGTGAGGTATATATCTGTTTTGGTAAATGCTTTATTGCTCTCTTTCGCGAATATTCCGCCGCTCTGTCTCTGACGACAACAAAACTCAGAGGCTTTGGCCTGGCCAATATAAGTTCAACCCACTGTATAATTGATACCATTAGCACCGACAGGAACCACGGAGGGCATTCGAAGTTCAGAGTCTATATCCGGTACCGAGGAGGTGATGAGATCATCAGATCTCGTGACCTAGGGCAAACACTAATGTTGTGCTTGTGGCAAACCCTCTCTCGCCCCTAGTATAATCAAGTATGAATCCAACTGGGTGCGAGAATATGTTTCGTTAGGGACCCAATGCGACTGGTTATCTGACACGGCAAGCTTTGGGTCATACAGGCGGTGAGAAAGACATAGAATGTCGCAGATTCAATGCCATGAAGTAGAAATAGTGGAAGCAATCCCGTGACCTCTAGAAAGCAAGGGAGTTAGATTCTCCTCTTGTCTCGGGTGTATCTGCAAAAGTTATTACATTTTCACCGAGCCAATCATTGACAGCCGCGGTCCCTTGCATCGTGCGAGCTGATGCAAAGGTTGCAGGTGATTCAGGGGAAGGACTGTAAATTTAACTCTGTTTCTTGAGCATGAGCTTTTTGTAACACAAATAAATCCCCTGGTTTGGGAGATGATGCGTGTAGTGCGGGGTGATTCACCAACGTCCATATACACAGAGACGGTTGGAAACTCGCTTTCATTCTATATATGTTCCGGCCCAACCGCGAGTTTTGCCAGTTCATGAACTGGCCGGCCAGTTCACGAACTGGCCGGCCCAACCACAAATTTTCCGGATTCTCGTTCGGCCGGCCCAACCAGAAGTAGCAGTGTAGATAGAAAATTCAAATCCTACGTCTTACAACTACAATTATGGCTACAATTGCTTCGATTAATCCGTTTCCAAACGACGTACGCACTGCTTTTGAAGCATATATAAGCAGCCTTACATACTTTAACTGTGAGCAGTTCTCATATGAAAAATGGGAGCAAATCCATACTATTCTTAATAATCCATCTACCTTTATACTATACGATAGAGCAAGCGCAAACCTCAAAAGCCGTATGCAATCTAGCTTTGAGCTTATAGATAAGAAGCTCTATAAAAAGAGTGATATACGGCATCCTACTCCTAGGTTTGTAGTTTAGAAAGCAGAGGTGTTTGATATTATTGTAAAAGAGCATCTAAAGCTCTTACATACAGGCTGTAATAAGGTCTAGCCTACTATTAAGTAGCAATACTATAGGATTAAGCGTGAGGATGTTGAGTTTATACTCAAACGTTGTAAGAATTGCAGTCTAAACCGGCCAAATACTACAAAAGCTCTATTAGTCCCTATTATTAGTAGCTAAGCATAGGAACGGGTATAGATTAATCTAATTGATCTACGCCATGAGCCTTTAGGGCAGTATAAGTGGATTTTGCATATAAAGGACCATTTCTCAAAATATACACAGCT
>JPJW01000087.1:0-14459 GCA_000750755.1 Pseudogymnoascus sp. VKM F-4513 (FW-928)
GATGCAAAGGATACAGAGTATGGCCGGACGCCGCTGTCCCAGGCTGCAAGGAACGGGCATGAGGCTGTTGTGGAGCTGCTGCTAGGGAACGGCGCTGCGGTGGATGCGAAGGATAAGTATAGTTGGACGCCGCTGTCCTTCGCTGCCGAGCAAGGGCATATGGCTGTTGTAAAACAGCTGCTTAATAAAGGCGCTGAGGTGGATACGAAGGATACACAGTATGGCCGGACGCCACTACACTGCGCTGCAAGAAACGGGTATGAGGCTGTTGTGCAGGTGCTGCTAGAGACGGGCGCTGAGGTGGATACGAAGGATACTGAGTATGGTCGGACGCCGCTGTCCTGGGCTGTAGAGAGGGGGGGCGAGGCCGTCGTGCTGCTGCTGCTAGGGAAGGGCGCTAAGATGGATACGAAGGATGGTTCTGGACGGACGCCGCTGTCCTGGGCCGCAGAGAACGGGCACGATGCCGTCGTGCAGCAGCTGCTAGAGAAGGGCGCGGAGATGGATACGAAGGATGGTTCTGGACGGACGCCGCTGTCCTGGGCCGCAGAGAACGGGCACGATGCCGTCGTGCAGCAGCTGCTAGAGAAGGGCGCGGAGATGGATACGAAGGATGGTTCTGGACGGACGCCGCTGTCCTGGGCCGCAGAGAACGGGCACGATGCCGTCGTGCAGCAGCTGCTAGAGAAGGGCGCGGAGGTGGATACGAAGGATATGGAGTATGGCCAGACGCCGCTGTCCTGGGCCGCAGAGAACGGGCACGGGGCTGTCATACAGCTGCTGCTAGAGAAGGGCGCGGAGGTGGATACGAAGGATGGTTCTGGAGGAACGCCGCTGTCCTGGGCCGCAGAAAAAGGGCACGAGGACGTCATGCAGCTGCTGCTAAATAAGGGCGCGGAGGTGGATACGAAGGATGGTTCTGGACGGACGCCGCTGTCCTGGGCCGCACAGAGGGGGCGCGAGGCCGTTGTACAGCTGCTACTAGAGGAGGGCATCGAGGTGGATACGATGGATACAAAGTATGGCCGGACGCCGCTTTCCTGGGCTGGAGAGCAGGGGGGCAAGGCCGTTGTGCAGCTGCTGCTAGAGAATGGCGCTAAGGTGGATACAAAGGATACACTGTATGGCCGGACGCCACTACATTACGCTGCGACATACTGGCACGAGGCTGTTGTGCAGGTGCTTCTGGAGAAAGGCGCCGAGATAGATACAAAGGATATAGATGGCCAGACACCGCTGTTCCAGGCCGCAACAAGCGCGAATGAGGCTGTTGCGCAGGTGCTGCTAGAGAAAGGCGCCGAGGTAGATACAAAGGATAAAGATGGCCAGACGGCGCTGTTCCAGGCCGCAACAAACGGGAACGAGGCTGTTGCGCAGGTGCTGCTAGAGAAAGGCGCTGAGGTGGATACAAAGGATACACAGTATGGCCGGACGCCACTGCACTGCGCTGCAATGGACGGGAACAAGGCTGTTGTGGAGGTGCTGCTGGAGAAGGGTGCCGAGATGGATACAAAGGATACAGATGGACAGACGCCGCTGTTCTGGGCCGCAACAAACGGGCACGAGGCTGTTGTACAGCAGCTTCTCGCAAAGAACATCCAGGTTGATACACAGGATATAAACGGCCGGATGACGCTGCCCCAGACTGCCGGGAACGGGCACCAGGTTGTTGTACAGCAGCTGCTGGCGAATGGCACCCAGGTGGAAACGGCACGTGGTTAGCAGCTTTTAGTTAGGCGAAGAGCTTTATGGCCTTGTAGCGCTATTCACACTTTGATCAATATACACTTAACATTTTCCACCCACCTCCTAAGTTCAGATTTCTAGTAGTCTGTAGAAGCTAGTATTAATAAGATATTACTAGCACCATACATTGGTCTATGAGCTAATTTTGGAAAATTCTATGAAGCGGGAACCCTTGTAAATGTGTGCATCAGCTGTTTGAAGTAGGAATGTTAACTTTATTTTTGAATGATTTGCTGACAAAATCTCTGCCTAGCGTCGCTGATGTAGCGGCAGGGAACGACATTCGCAACTTGACTTATGTCTTTCCGCAAACCACAATAGCGTCATCAACGCCCTACAACACAGCACAGGTGACGAAGGGAATCTCGCCATATTTTCCACAGCACAGTTGCGGAGGCTGAGCCAGAGAGCTCGCGCAAGCGTTTACAATTCGCATAGACAACGCATAGACAACGCGGCCAATGAAGACATAAATAGTCATGGTAGCGAGGAGAACAACCCTAGCGAATGTCAGTCATCAAGTGGGGTGTGGAAAACAGCTGGACGTGAGAAAGGTATTGGAAGAAGGAACAAATAGAAATCACGTCACCAGACATGACCGTAGAAGACGGCGATATGGAAAGCGTTTCACTTGACAGTAATCCAGCACCAGAACTGGGTAAGATTAGCTATATAAACTGTGGTACGACCTTTAGGATAGTAGACGTTGAATGTGCGTGCATATATTGGATGGGAACATTAAATTCGATTGATGGGCTTGTGGAAGGCAGTGAAGTAGAGGTAAGTTGTAATCACGAACATGCAACCTATGACTGAGGGAACTGATCACCGAGATGGATGGCGCTTAGTGGGGAATCAAAAGAACCCATGGTGTGGCAATGTTAATTCATTATATTAGTGGGGGAGTTAACTAATGGCGAGCAAGTGAAGGAGCTGCTGTATTTAACATGGTGGCGGTTCCACTTAGGTATGTCGCGACGCGACCAAAATGATGCTTTCCATGCCGCCATTCCGCCTCCGTTTCGAGAGCCGGTCATCTCCGGCGAGAGCGCTATTGACAAGCGGTACCAGAATCCACGTCTAAGAATGTTTGTTGCGTGCCGAGAGTCGCGCCGTTGTTAGGCCTGCTTTATATTCGGCGGGCTGGGGGTATGTGGCAAGAGCGGGGCGAGAGGATCTAAGGGAGAAAGTGATTGGTTGTAGGTGAGTGATATCGAAGCGCCGTGGCACTGCAACAGTTGAGTTTTCGCTACGCCACAACGCAGGGTGTCCCAGCTGATCGCTTGTCAACATCGCAATCGGACTACTCATTCAATTCGCATAGTTCTCGTTCTCCCTTTGACTGCTTACGTTCGTGCTTCATTTAGAATCGGCCCTTGGATACAACCCACCGTTCTAATCAGCTAGAACTTGGCTACCACTTCTCCATCCCACGTACGATGCTTTGAAGACCGATGGCTTGCGAGAGTCGGCACGACGGCTATATCTGTGCTTCCATCCTCAGCCCAAAACCCTGCACTACCTACAGGCCAACGTAAATATATATAGGCCTCGGGGCATCCCCCAGAACCCCTGACGAGCACCGGCCAACACGGGGAGTTGGATTGCGTGCCAATGAAAACTGCCATTTCAGGGCAAATACCACCCTATCCCAGTGTGCACGTCCATGTTCCCCCAACAGAGACGAAGCTCATCCGATAGCGTCTTGCTGCCTCCACCTAATTTTCAAGTCAAGACATTCACACTGCAGGCGGAACTGTTGCTTCACAATGTTTCACAAGCTTTTGGCGACTTGTGACTCTTACGCATCTATCCATCCCCTCGCGCTTAGATAGTAGGGCAGGTACAGCAGTGACGATTGAGGCTTATACGGCATGGATCGGCAAGGAAATGGATACTGCCATCAGCAACTCTTTGTGCAACTCCCTAGACGTGGACTCCCAACTCTTACGTAAGCTCCACGAGCCCAAGGGTAAGCTCAAGAGCCGCCAAGAGTAAGCTAAATACAGTAAGCGTCTAACTACGGCGTCGCTGTTAGCCAGTCGTCCTTGAATGGCATCAAGCTCATCAGCAATAACTGCCGGTAATGAGAAGAGTTTCTCTTTTCGCATGTGTTTATACCGGAATTTGTGTTATCTTCCCGACCAGAGGGCCTTAAGCACGACCCACCTAATTACGAATCTGACAGTCCAGCCCTATGGAACACTATTTGCATCCAATGCTTCACATCAGCGGAAGATTGGTTCATCAGCCGCACAACCGGCATGTTTCGATATGCACTGCAGGCGCTATTATTCGTCCCATATAGCTCACGGCTTCTTGCTCGTATATTATATATTCTGGACTCTCCCGCTACCTTGTTCTTCTTCCCCTTCCTTCTCATTTTATATTCTGCCACAGTCCTTGTACTACCTGGTGCTTTCACCTAGCCCGCCCCTTCTTGCTTAATCTCTCATAGCATCAGATTTACCAGTATTGAACAGCTGCAGTGTCGCCTGAAATGTCTCAACGGCCCCTTAAAGTCCTTCTTTTTGCCCTTAGCGAATATGGAAACTTCAATCCCTCCCTCGCTGCCGCTCATGAGTTGGTGACTCGGGGTTGCGAGGTCCACGTTTCTTCCTTTGATGAGGGCCACGACAATGGGTCCGGCCCTCGAGCACGAATCTTTCAGCTCAACAATGGTGATAACGGCCCAATCACAACGTCCACCTCTACGCCAGCCCTGCCGGCGAAGTTCCATGCGATATCTGGCTATTCCATGGGCACTGGCTTTGCCAAACATCCTGACGGCGGCTCCTTTCAGGACTTTCAATCGCGGCCACCAAACAGTATTTTTCTTCCGTTACCAGGACTAGGCACTCTAATGTGTTGGATGACTCCAGCCGAGTACAAAGAAGCCGTGGAATCCTGCGTGAAGATCCTTAAAGACGTGGAGCCGGATATTATCTGTATGGATCCTTGGTTTAGCTCGCCCAAAGACGCATGCGAGCTCATGGGAAGGAATTTCGTGGTTCTGAGCCAAAACACTGCACAGGAAACTATAGACTCAATACAGCCTATGGGCGGAGTCTTGTGGAAATATCCCATGCTTGGCACCGGCCTCCCTTATCCACTACCTCTACATCTCATTCCATCAAACATGGCTACAGTATTCCGCTACGTATACCGGCTGAACACCGCGCCCGAAATATGCGCTACAAACGCCGTCCGCAAATCTCTAGGTAACAAGAAAGAGTTTCCAGGCCTTGTAAAGTGGGAGAAGGACAATCATTATCTGATTCCATGCCCTACAGAAGCGGACTTCGAATGGGGTTACATCCCAGAGAATGTCACCTTCACGGGTCCCGTCCTAGTGAAAGGGACGGGACTTGGAGGTGACCCAGAGCTCCTGACTTGGCTCCAGAAAGCAGGGAAGGGAAATACAGTGTTGATCAATCTTGGATCGAACACCAAGTATACCCAAGCTAATGCGGTCGAGATGGCCACCGCCATTTTCCGATTTCTGGAAGCGCCGGCAGGGCAGGATAGGCAGGTGCTCTGGAAGATGACGCCGAAACCCAGCGGCGAGAACGAGACGCGGAAGGCTATCCTGCGCATCCTAGGCAACCTCTGCAACAGTGGGAGAGCGAGAGTCGAAAAATGGTTTACCGTTGAGCCGGGAGATATATTGAGGGGTGGATATTGTGGTGCAATGGTGCATCATGGAGGCGCGAACACATATTTCGAGGTTTTGGGGTGAGTTGAAACCAATGATGACTTTTATAGTAGAAGATGCTAACACATAGGCTGTAGCGCGGGAATCCCACATGTCATATGCCCCGCATGGTTTGATCTTTACACTATGGCAGCACGCGTCGAGTACCTCAACATCGGCTTTTACGCATCCAAAGCGTCGGCTCCTAATCTCAATGCCACTGAAATTGCAGACGGGTTAATTACTGCTCTTGATATGAATCCTGATAATATCAAGGGCGAGGAGATGCGTCAGAATGCATTGAGGCTTGGAGAGGTCACACGAGCATATGGAGGCGTTAAGGCTGCTGTAGACAAGATTGTAGAGCTCGCGAAAGAGAAGAATTTTCAGAGGCCGTAGGCAAACAAAGTGGGATCTAGTAATGAGTACACATTTAACTTACCTTCTGAAAAAATAATATAGAGTGCCTAAATTACTCTAAGAAGGGCCAATGACCATCTACCTTTCGCTCCTATATGCTAAAAACCTCGTTATCGCTGACGCTGGGGATAACGTTGCAACAACGCACGCGACGGGCGCCGCAAGGAAGAAATCGATACCAATCCCATTTTGAAGCATACTCTCCGCGGTCTTCTTCCACGCAGGGTTTTTTGTCGTCATGATCTTCTTGTCGGCTTCTCCATTTGCTATCTAGTTTTCATCTGGAAGGAAGAGATTTCCGGGGCCCCACGTTGGTAAAGCGGCCAACGAGCATACAATCTTCCCCCCCGTTTTCTTGAGAGCTGCCACAGCGGCGTCTAGCATTGGGAGCAATGCTGGCTCGGGGTTCTTGATCGTGGAGAAGTGTATGATACAATCAATCAATCAATCAATCAATCATGATTGTTATCAACAAATCACGCCTCACAACATCATCAGCCACAGTCTGCTCATCATATTGCCCGTAATTGCATTGATGAGTCCCATAAATACTCGTATGAGGATTTTGTTGCTCTCTGCAGTCGCCCGAGCTATCGTCAGCCATTGTGGGGTGTGAGGGAGAAGTTTGGCAAAGGATTCGCCGAGGATTGGTGTGCCCAATGCCAAGAATATGGGTTTAACAATCCTCAACCAGGCCCTCGGAGGGTGAGCGTGTTGACGGACGAACCAGACAGGAGGGCCCATGATCTAATGCTGATTGACAACTTGTTGAATGAGCCCTGAAAATCGGAGCTCGATGGAGCATATCTCAATGAACTTCAAAGGGATTGAATATCCGATGGGTCTTTCAATAAGTTGAAAAACCATGGCAACAACATCATCGAGTTAATTGGCGTCATTCCCGCATCTCGGGCACCTCCTTGGATGTTATGGATGTGCATCGCCATATAGGCTGGCATTTCAGTCGAAGTCCGTTCTCGGGGTTTCGAAGATGGACGCATCAGTACGGCCTGACGGGTGCACATAATAGTTATTCGTGGATTGGATTGTGGATCTGATCTTGTTGATCGTGCAGCCGGCGTCTTAGTTGCCATTGAAGCCGTCCTATCTCTTCCTGTTTTTCGCACAATTTCCGGTCAGACTTCCTCGTATAACCATTAAAATCGACATAACCAGCCAGATCCCAACCGCGCGTACACGCACGCCGATACAGCCATGCGCTGATATATCGATGTCGTTCAATTGAAGTTCCTTTAGTTTCGAAACATAGCAGCTTCCGAGTATATCGATGCTCGGCTTCGACTTCGTCCACTTCCACACTATCCTTTTGACCTAAAGTACGAGTATCTCGCATTATAACGCCGATCAATAATCATCAGCAGGCCAGCCGGCCTGTCCGAAACACCAGCATCAATACAGATCCTTTTAGCCACCATTTCCTATGGTGGATTTCACATACCCCTTCACAGATATGACGAGGGCTGAAGACCAGATATGATGTTTCTGGTGTAAATGGCGTATGACGAGAATGTTTGCCACGTTGTCATCCTGGCAATGTCTACGGCGAAACAAATAAGCGCATGAATCCATCTGGCCCAATCAATCCGAATTGGGTGCTTCTCGAACGCCATTGAGCCGTATCTCGTCGATCAAGATACCATGATTATGACAGGCTCTGCCCAGCTCTCCCCTCACTGCCAATGCGAATTAAGTCATTCAACGATATGTCGGGGGCATGTTTTATGAAAAAGTACGCAAGGTAAATTGAAGGGCCTCGATGCGCATTCCGGATATGTTTACGGAATCTGTAGACTTGCTGCCTTTGACGTTGTTCGTTTCGCTTCGGCATTGCCGACGTCATCCCTTGAGAAGATACGGCCCACAAATAAATGACTTCTCTGCGGTACGGAGGGGAAATGTTAAACAGGGCCAAAGTTGGATAATTGTTGGCTTGTGGCGTGTGCCTGTTCGGTTGCGGCAAGGGGGTGCGTGTTACAGTAGCAGCGGCTGGGCGGCATAGCAAAGGTGCACTAGAGGATAGAGGTGGCGTCTCATTCCACTCGCTCACCTCACTCAACATCTCCTTTCACATCGACGTAGGCAGACGAAGAGAGGACGACCACAGGCGCCCGTACACTACACACTGATTTTCCAGCCGCCTACCCCCAATGTTTCGTAATAGGTGAGGGTCGCGCCATAAATCGGACAAACCGCCATGCGGCCGCCAGTTATTGGACAGCTTGTGCTTGCCAGGTCACTACTAACATTTCAATCAGACGAATCTCCCAAAAGCCCAGCGATGAGCTCTACTCTCGCTTTAAGGCTAACTTTGGCAATGTCATAGGCGCCACGAGCGCCATAACAACAACGTCCAGCCAGTACAGCCTCGATGCGGTCTCCGACCCCGTCCAACTTGGCAAAGTGAGTATCCTCTCTGACTACGGCAAGAATGGACTACGCAACGCAAACGAAAACCGTACAGCAAACATTAAACTTGCATACAGATCAGGTTTCATCCAGGAATGGAACAAAGAGCTAGACACAACGCCGAGAGCACATCATGATGGAAGGCCCTTGACGATCTCGGACCTGGACCCGAACTCTTTAGCTTCCTCGACCGACGCGAAGCAGATCCCGGAATACTTCACACGTGGCGGGGCCGTAAATACCCCTAGGGCGGGCATGGGAACGCTAGGAAGGCCGCTTTCGACGCAGGCGAGCGAGGCGGATGTGCATGATGGGACTAGGATGGCCGTCGCGCCATATCCGCAGGTCACGCCTTACAGTTTTCGTTACAGCAGCCTCGCGCTGCATGCCATTCAGGAGCAGCCGCCGCAGTCATATGCGCCGGCGACGTCCCCGCACCAAGGCACAGGCTATGACACAATGGGTCTTGACGGCTCACCGATTCACGACATCAGCGGGATGGGTCGGATGGAGGTTGCCATGCGGCCAGAGATGGCGACAGACCGGCAGGTCAAACCGAATGTGGCCGCTCAGGTCCCGCCACCGGCCGAGAATTTCCGCTTTCGGGTGGTGCTGCACGCTCCAACGGCTATGATCAAGAGCGCGGACTCAATACCTATTACATACCTGAACAGAGGCAAAGTTTACTCCGTGTCAATCGTTGACACGCAGCCAATGCTTTCCCTTCCAGTCGGCGCTCGCTATCATACTTCTCTGCGGATCTCTTTTGCAGAGGAACATCAACGGCAACAGCCTGCGTCGTGCTGGCAGCTATGGAAGGAAAGCTACAGTTACACTGAGTGGCCCCAGCGAGGCGGGAAAGTGCAGGCTGTGGAGTATGTCGAGGCGATCCGACAAGCCGGCGCAGACGACAAGCGCACACATGTTGAGCTAGCTACAGCCTCTATCGATGGATTCTCCATCGTCTGGACTCCCGGAACAACCGGTCTAGCAGAGTGCCGCCTTAGGGTTCGCTTTAACTTCCTTTCCACGGACTTTAGCCACTCTAAGGGTGTTAAGGGTATCCCCGTACGCTTGTGCGCCAAAACGGTGGCTCTAGGCCAAAGCACGCCTCATGCTGCCTTCGCCTCCACTGAGGTGGCTTACTGTAAGGTCAAGTTGTTCCGCGCCCACGGCGCAGAGCGTAAGCTATCAAATGACGTGGCGCACGTCAACAATATGATAGACAAGTTAAAACAGCGGGTCGCACTGTCGGAGGCTGATATGAAGGGGTTCGGGAAGAGCAAGCGCTCTATCTCTATGTCTAAGTCTGCCGCAACCCAGAACGCTGGCAGCATCCCGAAGCGCAAACATGCGTTGTCTTTTTCGTCGGCGAGCTCAACGGGCGGCTACGGCCCCTTCGAGGAGGGCCTGCACTATAAACTGCTGCAGCAGCAGGACATGCTGACCAGCACGCGTCCAGTGAGTATTCTCCATCTCAGCGGCGTCAAACAGGACGACCCAGATCTACACCCCATCGCCCTACTAGGCTCTCCTTCAGAGCTCATGACAGTCGTCTCCCACGAGACGTCGGCTTGGCAGCGACGTGCGAGCATGCTTAGCAACTCTACTGCCAGCATCTCCTCGCTAGTATCCCCATCACAGAACCCGATCTCACTGCACTCGGGCGCCACTGTGCACGGCCTAGCGGCCCCCGTGGCCGCACAATGGACTGACTACCAGGCCGATCTCGGCGTGGACCTGCCCGCATCGCCGCAGCACTTCACCAACCCCGCCGACAAGCTCACTAAGGTTCCTAAAATGGACGACGCAGGAAGTTGCAGTAGCTGGATCGAGGCCTTGGGTGTCGATGAAGCGTACTGCCCGCCCCTAGAGCGCATGGTGAAGGCTGTGGCTTGCTTCTACGTCCTGTACCGCGATGCTACTCACTTGTCCCAAAAGCCGTACTACCGTGCTGTGTACCTCACTGAACGCACGCTGATCAACTTGTTAGCTGGCATCGGGAGTAAATGTGGCATTAACCCCTCTACCGTCCGTCGATCACTGCACATCCTCAGCAGCGGCCTCGAGGTTGAGATGGACGACAATATGGTGTGGGGAATGCCTGACGGCCAGGACATGGTGCTCGAGGTCAAGGAGCTGTCCGTGGCGGCGACGACCAAGGCGGGAAGAGAGATAACTATTAATGGGGTAGATGCAGAGGGAGATTGCGCGTGGAGAGAGATGTGCGATATACGACTGCTATTTTAAGCGCGATAGGATAGGCTATGAGCGACACTAGCGGCGAGCTTAGTGTTGCGTTACAGTTGTGCATATATGTTCAATCGAGAATTGATTATCGTCAACTCGTCTTCTATCGCCTACATATTCGATAGCATCGTTTGCTATTGCGTCCGCTTGGTGCATTTCTAGAGGCTACCTTTATTGCAATTTGCAATCACAGTGAGTGGGTGACTACGAAAGCATATACAGTTGTTGACCAGTTTGCAAAGGGCGCATCACAATTAATGCATCAATTAGCGTTGTTAAAAGCAGGGAACTAAACACTTTAACAGGCAAACGATGTACTAAGTAAGCGCGGGAGAGCTAACTAAACTCGTCTATGGCAAGGAGGACCAATTATTCAACAGAAACACAGTATTTGCAGGATGAGAGGGACGTTGTGCAGTTAGTAGAGCAGGAAATAAAGGCGAGTAGTGGTTTGGACCTAAGGGGGGAAAAAGTGTGCGCGGCGCTGTAGAAATTGCAGCGGGACTGGACACAATGCGCGCATTTGTTAGTTTGTAAAGAGACGTCTGAAGAAGAGGATTCTAAGTAGTTTCAATAAATTTGTAAGTGTCGTGTAATTGATGCGAGGCGTGGCTATCAGTTGCGAGGGTGGGGTATCCACCTTCACAACTGATAGCCACGCCATCCCACCCTATCACACACACTCCCACACTCTCTCCATCTACAGTAATACTCCCATCTCTAGGACCTCGTCCATGCCGCCCATCATACTCTCCGTCCCCATCTTTATCGCCTCTACCACTGGCGTAGCATCCGAGTCCAATGAAGCGCCCGACTCTGACGACATGAACGCATCCTCGCTCTCGCCGCGGCGTTGCTCCTCCCTCTCTCCCTCATCGCATATCTCCTGGTCCGCTCCAAAAGACTCACTTCCTTCGCCACTCCCTGCTTCACTCACACAGCATCCATTCTCACTCCGCGCCCCACCTCTCAAATTAGCATCCGTTCCTAACCCATCCAGATACGCCACGACCGGTTCCTTCCCACAAACCCTATAGTGTGACAGGAGCAGCACCCTCAGCCCTTCTACCTCCAGCCTCAACGTCTCCATCTTCATGCTCTTCACCCTATTATCCTCTCCTAACGCCTTAACCCTCTCCACTAGCTCCCCCGTCTGCGCCTTCTTCTTCGTGCGGCACCTATGCGCTGCCTCCCTATTCTTCCTCAAGTATGACTCGCGCATCACCGCTGCCGGCTCCGCTGTCGTTTTTTTAGAGGAGCGGCGGGGTTTGCGCGATTTCTTGACTTTGGCTGCTGGCGAGGCTGCTGGCTCTGAGCTCCACGACACCGCGGATACGCTCTCTTTCCGCTTCCGCGACCCTTTGCGCGCAGACCCGGCATGCCCATTCACCGCAAGGTCGGGACCAGATGCCATTTCCTTGGGCGAATCACCGGGCGTTACCTGTCCATAATGGACGAGTGTGCGCGCATCGACCGTTTCAAAGCCAGAGGTCAAGATCGTAAGGGCTGTCTGTGCCCTAGTGTCCCCAGTAATAGTCGCGTTGTGTTGGTTGTTATTGTCCCAGCCCTCTTCCTGTGTAGCCCACGGAATAGGGGAGTACGTCTGCGACTTTACGGGCGCGCAGCGCTGGTTTGGCGATGGAGAAGGTAAGGGCGAGTATTCAAAGAAGTAGGAAAGGTCGTCATGGGGTTTGGGGCAGTCGAGCGGGGCTGCAGTGGAAGTGGGTGTTGGCGCGCTGTGAATGTCCTCGGAAGGATACGTCGTCGTGGTGCCGGAAAGGTAGGAACGATTGGAGAGGTCGGGGACTTGGTAGTCGAGGTAGGCGTCCATATAGGAGAAAAGGGGGAGCTCGGGATCAAGCGTATGGAAAGCGTTGGTGGCGGACATGGTTAGTTGATCTTCCATTTTGGTGATGGTTACTATTGGTAGTGTTGCTTGTTGTGGTTCGTATGTGATCAATCTCTCTTCAATCAATAGACTGGTAATTCGTAGCCTGTGAAAAATCTCGTGGAGCAGAAAAGATAATGCGAAGTGAACGGCTGTTTTCCTCAATTGCCTCGTTCAATTCATATAAACAAAATAAAATAAAAGAAACCCGTCTCGTCCTTTTTTGCAAGATTATAAGTATGAGCAGGCTCGATTAGATTATATCATCAACCAACAATCAATTGTGCAAGCGCAATCCCAGTACAGTTTCTCAGATTCGAGTTTATTCTAGGTGCGAAAAAACGAGGTCAGCAGCATATTCTCAATAAGTCGATAATCCCTGGCCTGCAACATGGCTGAGAACCAAGCAAGAAAACTCAGGAAACAGCCAAGTGATAACATACCACAAGTGTCCTTTGAAAACATCTATGTTCTCACAGATGGTAGTAATATTGCTATTATATACACCTTTCTTAAAATGCAGCTCTTGAACAACCTCGCTCCAGGCTCTGTGGAGTGGGAAAGGAATGGGTAGCAAGCTTGGCAGTAAAACGTGAAAGAAACATGGGAAAGCTGGGAAGCAAAAGTGTATGTACAGTACAATATAGTACTAAAAGTGATGGCCGGTCATGGATTCTGATCTCGTTCTAGACTCACCATAGATCTATGGAAGCAAAGGAACGGCAGCAGCTGGCTGGCCGGCATGCCGGTGGTATCGTCGTTCTCTTGTGCCAACCTGTACCTACTTGGTAACGGCCTTGTATATGTACATGCTTATTGTATCGACGTAATATGGTACGTATATGGATACAGAAATCAACTCCTCATACGTCATACTTCTTCGGCCACTTATCCAACATCCCTATCCGATCGATGCACCCAAAAAGTCAATGCATCCACGGGCCGCCGTGGGCGGCGTGGTAGTGTGGTAATAGAACATTCGATCGCGTGACCCAGTACGATTTACTCTACCTATCCCTCCCGTTCCTACCCCCTTCCACACGCACACAATCTTACCTTTGCGCTGTTACCACTAACACTACCTACCACTGTCTCGCCGCTCAATGCTTAGCACCCCATCCAGCGAGAGACATGTATAGTACTCTAGACGTATAACTGTGCTGTAATGTACTGTATATATAGTCCACAGGCAGCATTCGTTCTACCTAATGCGTTCATGTTTTGTACAGTCCATGGCTGCCTGTGTGTTAGCTAATGGGGCCAATATTGTGTGTGGTTATAGTATGATCGTATGTAACAATTATTATTATATTTGTTCCGGCCCAGCCGTAACATATTCTTCACCAAACGGACATCGAGCTCAAGCGCCAGCATGCAAGACACACCCGCTATCCACATCAAATCACTTCCTGGCAATATCTCCGCTCGAATTAGGAAAGTCTCTGTGAGGCAATAGTGTAAAATATACTGCCGTCATATATACCACGAATATCTTCTTTCTTCCATTCTGCCATCCTCCGGCCAAAGCAAAATGTAAGTAGCCTGCCCTAATAGGTATCAGCAAGACATTCAAGCTTGCAGGAAAATGAAGCTTACACTCAAATAACGCGCCCTCTCAACCAATTGGATCCGCTATAATTCTCTGACCCTTTAGCAGCTTCGACGCATCTCGTATACTCAAGCTGTCCTTTCGTTCAGCGTATCTGGCAAATATGTCTTCGAACTTCTGAGGGGAAATTGTACGGCGTAAATAGCCAGAAAAATATTGCAATAGTAACGTTTAAATTACATGAATCCCCTTCATAACTGCTAACTTCCATATACAGGTAAATCACCCTCTTTAGACGAAAAGCCTGATAACGATGATATGCTTTTTTTTAGGTTTTCCGGTAATCGACGGTCCCCTTAGACTTTGCTGATTCTGGAATATCTTCACCTTTTTGGCTTAATGGCGAGTCCTTACCAATGTCCCTGGAGTGCTTCGTGTCGGCGTTGGATAACTTTTCCTGCTTTCCAGATTGTGTGGTTGAGTCG
>JPJW01000092.1:0-46316 GCA_000750755.1 Pseudogymnoascus sp. VKM F-4513 (FW-928)
GGTAGGGGAAAGACGTACTGCGGCCGGACTTGAGGGTGTAGGTGCCGAAGGTGAGGACGTTGGCGGAGAGGCAAGACTCGAGGAAGGCGGTCTTGTAGGCCGGGATGACGGGGGCTGAGGCGGCCATTGTCACGGGGTAAATGCGGTTTCTAGGTGGGAGTGAGGAGAAGGCTTGGACTTGAAGTAGCAGTGGTCTTGTTCTTTTTTTAAAGTTTCGGAATATACAAAGTTATCTTCACCCCACCATGTGCGGCCGCTAGGGCCATGGTGGGGTTAGATAAGCACTGTGGTAGTCCCGGGAGAAACTTGTGCGGGTAGTTTACTGATAAGCGGCGATAATACGGGTTAATACGGGTATTTTTGTGAGAATATGATATTTATTTAACTGAATATAGCATAATTCGCGAGGGACCCCTGGTACGCATCAAAGTGTTTATAAATATCCGATTTGGTTTACACGCAAATATGAATGGATAATTAAGGCCTAATAAGTAAGAACCAACTGTTGCTGCTGCCCAGACCCAATAACTGGCTTCGGCTATTAATGTCGCGGCCACGGCCACGGCCAGTTTCCACGAATGATTAGCCACCAACATAAGGGGCAAACCGGCATTTGGATTCTGCATTCATAATATCTATTTAAGCTCTCTGCGGGGTTGCCCGGTGGGGTGTAAATTGTGTGGGGTAGTACCTTTCGAAATAAATCATAGAATCGGAAGTAGCGCACCAATTGGCTTTGGATTGGCAATTTGGCTAAAATGCCTGCTGCTTGATATTAGAGTAGCTTGAGAAGGAGACGACTGCATCGTATATCATTTTCCAATTAAGATGGTTCGAAGATAGAGGGGAAAGCTTGATCAAAATGCATATAAAGGCCATGCCGCAGCCACAATCATTGTGGTCTCATCTGTACCGTGGAGCCTTTCCACTCACCCTAATTCAAAATGATTTATAGTCAATTTCTCACCGTTTTTATCACAGTCGGGCTTAATGCCCTGACAGCCGCAGGCCAAGCGGTCCCACCTGTTACGACTGAGGAAGGCGTGTCTGCCTATGCCTTCGACATCAGCCAAGTTTCACTGAGCAGTGGCCGATGGCTAGAGAATCAGCAAAGAACTGAGACGTACCTAAAAGATGTTGATGTTGAACGGATGCTTTACAACTATCGAGCAAACCACAAGCTATCTACCAACGGCGCGGCAACCAACGGAGGCTGGGATGCACCCGACTTTCCCTTCCGGACTCATATGCAGGGGCATTTCCTCACAGCATGGTCGCACTGCTATGCCGTCACTGGTGACGACTCATGTAAAGAGAGAGCTGTGGACTTTGCAGCCGAGCTCGCCAAGTGCCAGGCAAACAATGCCGCGGCTGGCTTTAGCACTGGATACTTGTCTGGGTTCCCAGAATCTGACTTTGATGCCCTAGAGGCAGGCACTCTCACCAGCGGCAATGTCCCGTACTATGTCGTCCACAAATTAATGGCCGGTTTATTGGATGTGTGGCGACACATTGGAGACACTACGGCTCGAGATGTTCTACTCTCCCTGGCCGGTTGGGTGGACACACGCACCAGTAAACTGAGCACCACTCAGATGCAAAATATGATGTCTACCGAGTTTGGTGGTATGAACGAAGTCTTGGCTGATATTTACCACCAGACGGGCACTGCCAAGTGGCTTACAGCAGCTCAGCGCTTTGATCATGCTGCTGTCTTTGACCCACTGGCCTCAAACCAAGACAGTCTCAATGGCTTACACGCAAATACGCAAGTGCCGAAGTGGATTGGTGCTGCGCGAGAGTTCAAGGCTACCGGGACGACACGATACAGAGATATTGCACAAAATGCATGGGATATAACCGTCAGCAAACATTCGTACGCTATTGGCGGAAACAGTCAAGCAGAGCACTTCCATGGTCCTAACGCCATTGCTCAATACCTGACTGATGACACATGTGAGGCGTGCAACACCTACAATATGCTAAAGTTGACTCGCGAGCTGTGGGTGATGGATCCTTCGAGCGTCGCCTACTTCGACTATTACGAATTGGCCTTGATGAACCATCTAATCGGCCAGCAAAACCCAAGTGATAATCACGGCCATATCACCTACTTTACTCCCCTGAATCCCGGAGGACGTCGTGGTGTTGGTCCTGCCTGGGGTGGCGGCACATGGAGCACAGATTACGACTCGTTCTGGTGCTGTCAGGGCACAGGCGTTGAGACAAACACCAAATTAATGGACTCAATCTACTTTTACGATAACTCGTCACTATATGTCAATTTATTCGCACCCTCTGTGTTGAAGTGGACGCAGCGGGGTCTCACCGTCACGCAGACTACGACATACCCAGTGGATGATACCACGACTTTAGTGGTCGACGGCACCAGTGATGAAGACTGGGCCATGAAAATTCGAATTCCCCAGTGGACGTCAGGCGCCGAGATTAGCGTTAACGGCGAAAAGCAGGATATCAGCACTGAGTCTGGGACCTACGCTGAGCTCTCCCGTTCGTGGGCTTCCGGGGACACCGTCACAATCCGCCTGCCAATGCAACTGAGAACTGTGCCTGCACAGGATGACGCAAACATTGCAGCTATAGCATATGGACCAGTTATTCTCTCTGGAAACTATGGTAGCACTTCCCTCAGCGCATCGCCAACTCTCACGCTGGACTCAATTAGTCAAGGCTCAGGGCTGGCTTTCACTGCGACTGCAAATGGTCAGACGGTGGACCTCAGCCCCTTTTATGATGCTCACGGGTACAACTACAACGTGTATTGGGCAATTAGCGGTCAGTTGCCAACTGTGTAACGCTGACAGGTCAATGATTCACGGTGATGGCTGGTACGAGTCAGATTTAGTTGGTGTAGTGGGGGGTTAGTGAAATCAATGATATTATAGGGCCTTATTGCTGGTAACACGCTCGAATATGTATGAAATGCTGTCATGAGTTGAGAACGAGGCTCCCATCCTTGCAGAGATTGTGTTGTGATTTTGTTGTGCGTCAACTTATCCTTATTCTAATCCGGCGAGTTCTTAATACTATCATGGGCTAATAGCATCTGAACTATTCCTGTATACCCTTTACTAGTAGCAGCGCTTAGGGGTGACGCACCGCCGCCATACACAGTTGGGTTAACATCTTTGTGGGCAAGCAATAGCCTAACAATCCCTTCGTATCCATTTGATGCGGCTATCTGTAGGGCTGTATGCCTATTTGGCAAATACCGGAAGTCTGGAATAATATCCTTATGCTCAAGCAATAGCTTTACTATCGCCTCGTGTCCTTCCTGGGTTGCACCTATAAGCGGCGTTGTGTAACTGTAAGTGTTAACGTTGTTAACGTTAACGGTGCCATGAGCAAGCAATAGCTTCAATATTTCCTCGTAACCATTTATAGCGGCGATGTGTAGCGGCGTGAAATCACCACTCCAATGCGGGATGTCTGACTTAATGCCATCTTGGGAAAGCCTGGCAAGCAGTGCCTCGGTCACCGCTAGGTGTCCATTCCTAACTGCGAATGATAATGGTGTTTCTCCCCTTCCATAGCTGCTCGAGTGAGGATCAACCCCATCATTGTCAAGCAGCAGCTTCACTATTGATAGGTGTCCATTCTTGGCCGCCCAACATAGAACCGTTTCGTGATAAGGGTCCTTAGCTTCTGGGTTGACACCCTCCTGGGCGAGCAGCATCCTTACAATCCTCTCGTGCCCTTTTCCGGCGGCGAGATGTAATGGTGTAAGCCCTGGGAGTTCACCAGTTGTTGATGATGGGTTGACACCATCTGTTGCAAGCAACAACTCCACGATTGCTTCGTGCTCATTCTCAGTCGCGTAAAAGAGCGGTGTCCAACCGTTGCTATCTTTCGCATCCGGATCCTGCCTATCGATTAAGAACTTTACAGCCTCTTCAAGACCAAAATATGATGCCAAATGTAGTCCCGTCAGTTTCTGTGGTTCAAGCCTAACTGTCCCAATCACAGGTCCCGATTCGTGTAGTTGTGTTTGACTCGCAGCCTCAACTTGAGCCTGTTTCTCGAGGAACGCGGTAACTTCTGGGAGAAGCATCGGAGCCTCTCGAGCATGGAGCCCCCAATAATGCGCAGCATAGCTATAAAGCACATCCTCCTCTTCGCGCTGTTCTAGCTCCTCATCTGTTAGCCAAGTTCCGCTCCCGAACTTGTCAAATGAGAGATATGTGCAACATATTGCTGCCATATCCGCCTCTATATCCGGAAACCATTTGCCCTGCGTCCGCGTGAAGTACTGCTGTGTTGTGTAGTGGACCAGCCGGATGATTCCGCTCTCTTCATCAACCGTGACTAACCCAGCACACACAGAAACCATGTCTTCGACAGGACATATATTATCTTCGTCAAACTCAGACGAATCTCGCTCAATAGCAAGTGCGAGCTCAATTTGAATTGTCGTAAGAGGCGTCTTCGCACAAGTGATCCAATAGATAACCCGCATCGCAAGCTCCGTTTCGTCATTAATCTGACTCCTGATTCTCTCCATGGCATCGTCGTACGCCTTGTCATATGTCTCGTCAAATGCCTGGAATCCTGTAGGTAGCTCGTCTAAGGCTTTGCGAATAGCCTTGGGGGACTTTTTACCTTTTAACGCATCGAGGTAAAGCTTTGCAAGTAGGAACCTGTAGATAAATAAGTATCATTTCTCCAGTATATGAGAATAACATACATTCCATCAACAGCAGTTGCAATCTTGTCCTTTATCTCGTTCTGTAGGTCTAGACTTTGACGAACACACCTAGGTAGCCCTTGGATATGACCCTCGAGGTATTTGCGTACGTCCTCTGGATGTGCAGCAATCTCTCGCTGGATGGCATCTGAAAACTTTTCCTTTATTTCAGGAAGCAATCTCGACGTTGCAAAGATATTTATGCTTGTTGGGCACTCGTTCTGGAGAGTAAAGATGGCTTCTAGGAATTCTGTACGCCCATTTTCGGATATTTGACACTCATCAAGAGCGTCGACTATAATGAAGACCCTCGAATATATGGTGGTGGCTACGGACCTGAGGCTGCCAATAATTTCGGAAAATGGTAGCCGCGTATACTCCAAGTTGTGTGTATCATAAAGGGTTTCGACGCTGTCTGGGATACAGCCCTGTCGCTGAATGAGCTGTTTTAAAATACTACCCAGGAGATCTTTAGCCGTCTGCTCGTGTTGCCGCCGAAAGTTGCAATAGAGGTATGCAATACCGACGCTCTTATCATCCTGGAAGCGAGTTTTCAGCTCGTCAACAACAACGGAGGTAAGAATGGTTTTGCCAGCCCCTGGCATACCAGGACAAAACAATGTCTTGCCGGTCTCTATCCACTCTTTGAACTCTGGAGATTCTAGAAGCCACTTGCCGGTTCCTACATGCCGCCGATTAATGAAGTCGTTATGTTGAGGACTATAGTTAACAAGGGTAATCCAGTCAAGAATGGCATCATATGCTTTCTGGCGCTCTTCAGTATCCTGGCGCTCATTCAGCAGATCCACTCCAACTTTTATCGCTGCAGATGCTTGACTGGAGTTGTTCAGTTAAACTGTTTGTAGTAGAAGGACACACTTAATTACCTGTCGATTTTCCCTTGAAACGCATTCCAGAGGGTAATATTCACGATAATGCGACTTCGAAGCTCCTTTATATCATTCGGTTCCCATTTAAGTCCCTTCCAGATTCTTTTTGCTCTGCTCCCGACGCCTGAATAGCCCGACTTCAGCTCGCTGTATTTTTCTAGGGTTTTCTTTAGGTCATTGAGGACGTCGCAACAGCTATTAGTGATATCTCTTAGTTCCTCCTCCTGTTTCTCATCGAGGTCCGGCCCTGATAGGCGATCCTCCACATCTTGGAGCACTATTGAGAGGCCTCTCACTCTGTACAGTTCAAGTAGTTAGTATTATTCAACGTGCCATTGAGATGGTACACACTCGTCAGAGATGGCTTTAAATTGACCTGGCGCATCGACGAATTCCCTACGGACTCTTTTGGCAAGCTCGATCACCGCAATGAAGTCTCCGACGCTGAAACCAAAGCTCATTGTGATCGTGACCTACTATTTTCTCGTGAAAGGGAGATGATGATGGTGGAGAGGCTTCTTAACCTCTGTAGTGAGGCTTATCGCTTGCGCTCAGCCCGACGAGGCTTGCTGCGCCCGGTGGTGTGGGTCAAGGGAATAAAGAGGCTCTTGCATAAATATTGTCACAATAGGTTACATGGGTCGTGCCGAATATGGCCGTAGAAGGATCCGCACTGCCTGCCAGCGGCTGCTCTAAATCCTTCTTCGGTGGGGTCACATAATACAGCGGGGTCACAGATCCCCTTTACCCGAGCGAGGTCCCTCACCAGATGCTCAGATCTCGTCCCAGATCTCATCCAACATCGTCCAATTTTATGCCTCCATATTAAGAGATATATAAGGTAGTGTTTGTTCCATATTAATTTCTGGGTTGAATCGCTAGTTGCCACATGTCATCCCGCCTCGCTTACCTGCCCGCCACAAGCTTAATTGCCATTGCTGCCGCCCGCTGGAACCTTGGTTTAGTAATCATTGTGCCGCCTGCTCCAACGTCGTCAGCAATCATGGTTTGTAATTTTTGCCTCGCTGCAATATTCATGACTTCTTATAAGACAAGCCGGCTTACTCCCTGACAAGTGCAATTCCTGGGCGTTGGAAAAGGAAGTAACGACAAGGACAGTAGGGAACACATCAAGAGCACCTATTTTGCTGCTTATTTTTTGACCATCACCCGCCATCAAACCTTGCTCCTCACCCGACGCAGTACTATACACTCAATGTCTCTCCCACCTTTGAAGTTGAAGTCAGCTGTAATGGCAAGGGTGGGCGGGCACGTTCCAGGTTCAAGTGCAAGATGCGATGAGTGCAGAAGGCGTCGCAAGAAGGTGATGTATCATTGAACCGACATATGAGAGTATAAAACTGACATACGAGTAGTGTGATTTGTTAGAACCACAATGCGGGCGCTGTCAAAAGAGTGGTCTCAAATGCAGTGGTCCTAAGCAAGCGGCGATCTTCGTCCATCGTTATGCCAACTCTTTCAATGCCCACTCCCAAAGGCAAGCACTGATCCAGGCATATCAACATCGTGTGAGCACTCTGGAACATTCGAGGCAGTTTTTTGATACTACCATGCTTTGGGTTCGATATTTGCGGTGTCTTCTCGCAGAGCGCCAATGGTCGTCATCGCTGGCGCTCGACCAAAATGTTCGGCTGTCAGATGGAACGTCCTACGATCTTGTGTATCAGGCACTTCTTAACGACTTCAGACCTAAAAATCAAGGGATATTTAGCGGTGACCGTATTGAAGGTACAGGAACGAAGCACTATTCAAACATCGCCACGTGCGTTCGTGCTCTACTTCCACTCGCAAGCTTGCGTATTCCGGCACTGGACCAGTCGCTAGTTAGCCTCTTGAGCTTGTATTATGGGAGCTTGCATGGTGATGCTGGTTTGGAGGAGTTTGCCTACTCAAGCTACACAATAGCACTTGGGCAATATTCCCTTCTCCTCACTCGCTTCTTGTCCAAGGACACGAAAGTATCTACACAAGCTTATCAGACGTTTGTGTACATATCGATCTCGATGCTCATGTTTGAAGACTTACGGGCAGCAGCGACTCAGAGCACTGAATATCGGCCGCATATGAAAGGGGCCCTGGCGGCTTTAGAGGCCTGTGGACCACAGGCTCTGTTAGCGTCCTGTGGTATGCAAAAGGCATTCTGTGGTCTTCGTGGCGTTGCAGTTTTTACTGCAATAGAACAACGAGAACTGACATTTTTTGCTGAACCGGACTGGCTCGGCATACCTTTCGAGAATGTTAAGAAATCGATGCGCGACCACTTGGTCGACCTTGGAGTTCATATCCCAAACTTATTGCAATCTTTCGATATATTTTCCGCCAGTACTATTGCCGAGTATACAACTGTACAGTTTGATATTGGAATATCCATACTTGCACAAATTACCGACTTGGAACAGAAATTCGAAGAGTGGCTATCAATGCTTGAAGCCACGACATCGGACCCCCTATATTGGTCCCGCAGCTTGCCCACAACAAACGATCGCAAGCACCATGACACGGAATGCGTCCCGAAGTACTCAAACAAGTTTCATCAACTTGTCTTCCATTCGGGACCAGTTGCTGGTCTACTTGCTCATTACTGGAGTTTCCGCCTGCAGCTAGCCATGACTTCAATCAAGCTGCAGCAGACTTTGCTCAGCTATGTTAGCAAGGTGCCAGAGCAGGTGCTTGACCAAGAGAAATTGACCATGAGTCTGCACAAGGAACAGGAATTGGCCGACAGTACTGCACAGCTTATTCTTGGAGCTGAGCCGTCCCTTAGTAGCTGTTTCGAAGGGTTTGTATGTCTGCAGCCGTCTCTTCGAATCGTTACCAGCTATTTCGAGAACTTGAATCCACCACTGGCGGTCATTTGAAACTCTACTATGTGGGGAAAGGAAGACCACTTGTGTATTAGAGTCGAACGAGTAGAAATAATATGCAAGGGATTTCAGATCCAGGGAAACAACTGGTCTCGAGAAAAAAATCACCAGGAGGGAGAAAATAGTGCTCCAGATACTTTTAACTGAATTGTCATTGGAATATCTTCAATATCTAGGCCCCTTTACTGGACAAAAGCGGGGACCAATCCTCGCTTCGAATGTAATCCTCGATTCTTGTTACTGGAACATCGAAATCGAGCTTTACGAGAGAAGAAGTTAGTTTAACGTACAGAGTTGGTGTTTATGGATTATTGCCCGACACTTACTTGTTGAGCAGTAATGACTGACGGATCACTACCATCGTAGCCGAAATCTTGGGCATATGCATACATCTCCGCCATCTCTTCGCCATATCCGCCGGGTGCAAGTTTGGAGTGCTCTACCACCGTCGTCTTCTCAAAGGTAGCTGGGACACCTGTGACCTTGCTCCAGAGCTTGACATAGTCGGACCAGGTAAGGCGATCACCGAAACCGATGAGGTTTGTACCAGCTGGCAGCTTCGTGAGAGCCTTGACGAAATTTCCTGCATCGGATGGAACGACAAGAGGGATTGGAACGTCATCGTTACCGGGAATACGGAGTACCATCGATCCATCCGCGCGCTATCTACACGTTAGAGAGGGCTGCTTGGAATGAAGGATGTATCGATTCAGCAAACCTTTTCCCAAGGAACAGAAGCTTGGCCCCATTTCCAATTGGTGACATATAGACCCATCTGGAGAATCGACATCTTCTTGACCAGCTGGGGGCGCACACTATTGATATACTCGACCACATCCGCCTTTGAGTCGAAATGGAAAACTCCAGTATACTTTTCTCCACTCCATTTCTTCGCAGCTGATAAGGACGACCAAATGAACAAGTCAAGGTTATCTACACTGGCAACGGCGTCGGCGATGTTCTTCCCCTGCTGAAGCTCCTTCTCATAACACCACTCGCGGAGAGTCTGGCCTGGTGAAAGCTTGGCAACGTGTGCCATGGCAGGGTCTGAGAAGGCTTCCGAGAACGCGGTGTTTCCGTACACAATAGACGCCCCCCGAACGGCAGCCTTGATTGAATCGACGTCGTCTACATCTCCCTTGACTATTTCAATACCCTTGGCAGCGAGAGCTTTGCTTGCAGGCTTGGAAGGATCTCGAGTAACGCCCCGAATCTTCCACCCACCATCCTTGAGGAACGCGTTTGCAACGGAAGAGCCCTGTGAGCACCTGATTAGGAATTCGTTTTCATGAATGACAGAAGCAGGAATCATGAAGTAGTAGATTAATAATCGTAATAAAAAGAACTATACCTACCTGATTGCCAGTGATGGCGATAATAACGATGAGTTTTGTCATGTTGTAGAAGTCGACACGGAACAGATAGTGATACAGATACTTTGAGATATACGTGTAATCTGACTGACAAACAGAACCTTATATAGAAACTTCTGTCTCGCCAGCTTAGGTGATCAGTAATCCCATGTTCGAAACGTGATGCAATTTGCTCTAATATCGAAGGTCAAATAGGCTAGCCTGCCAATACCAGATGATAAATCACCGCAACCCAGAGGACTACAGAATACCTAGGTTACATCATACTTTATGGTACGGTTATGATTAGTATGAAAATGTATGCATGATCCCAAAAAGGAATGAGGAGCGCTGTGGTTTGTATGCTACGTGATTTGGGTGGCGCAGGGTTCTTAGGCTATGTATGCGCGGGCACCATTCGGGGACTAGCTAGTTTTCTCGATTGCTTCAGGCAATTATAGCGCGGATTCACTGTTACCCTGGAATCTTACAAAAGCCGGCCAGCATCTTTGTTGCGCTACCCGTAATAAGTAGAGAGATATAAAACCCCAATAACACCATCCCAAGTGTTTCAACAATCGTCGCAACAACCCGAAGCAATCCAAACTCATATAACCATGTCAAAAACGCCAACTTATCTCATTTCTGTCAATAAGACACCAAAACGAGCGGTTTTTCTTGTTGATCAGCTTCTCAAGAGTGTCGGTAACGATCATGGCATTGTTCATATTGCAAATGCTTCAAGTAAGTTGGAGTTTCCGAGAGTAAATGCAGTCATTGACGGGAATTTTCGATGAAGCAATCCAAGAGCTCGAAGTGGTGCTGGATATCCTCGTGTATCCTCCTGGAATTATGGTATGTTGCCCTGGAGCGGTTGTTGATTCGAAACTACAATAAGCTGACTGTAGTGCAGATTTGTTCCAGTCAATGGACAGCTGAGGAACAAGATCAGGCTGTTGCAATAGCAAAGGCTTCAGTGCCTCACATTGGCGTCATCACTATTCCTCCCGGACTTGACGCGCGTGAAGGCAGTGAAGGCATCCTCAGCTTTCTGAAGGGCGCACTTCAGGATTTAGTCAGTAAATGATGTGGGTATCGATATTAGCTGCGGAGTTCAGTATATAGGAAATCAAACTATTTATAATGCAGTTAAGTTGATAAATTGATTGAATATCTGGTCTCATTTCTTATTTCTTCAGACTTTGTTCCCCTCTTAGAATATTCTATTCTCATCTGGTACATACGGTTTCTCCCATGTCTCAGCTCGGCGCCACCACTGTTCTTTGAAGGGCCGTTGTAAGCCTTGCTCAGACGCTCCAAATAGGCCGCCTTTTACAAAGGTAATGGATGGATTCTCTGTAACTGTCGTGCAGATCGGCCTGAAATAGTGCCACGAATTAGTTAAATTTTCAAGTAGAGCGCGGTGGAGAAATCGCATTGGTCATGTCTTACGAGCCACATCGCGGACAGAAGTGCCTATTTGAATGATTGCCAGAGGCAGCTTCGGTGCTGTAAACACTAGGAGCAAGGTTGCCGCTGATTTCGACATTGGAGGATGGCACAATTAAATTGACTTGAAATCTGCAATTCTGTCAGTTTATTGTGAGAAAATGAAAGCGCAGCCTTAAACCAGGCGTATTCATACAGAGAGCCTCCTGATGCGCGACAGTCGAGACAATGACAAAGAGAAACGTTGACGGGGAGTTTGGGCTGGTGAACAGTGACAACGATACCACCACAATTGCAGTGGCCGTGCAGTGGAGGAAGTGCGGCCATATTAACAATCGCAGCCAAAATGATATTTGAAAGGGAAAGACATATCTATATGTTTCGAGATTCAGTTGTCATTATTAACCCATGACATGCAGGATATGGGTCAGCACTTCGCCCAGGAAATAGTGTGCCTGTCGAGTGTCTGCCCAGCTGTACAGAAAGCTTGGTAGTGCGGTCCCCTGTCTCCACACGGGCCTGTACGTATATTTTTAGTGCTGAACTTTAAATCCGATCGGTGGCACGCACTAGTATCGATATGGCAGTAAGAGCGCTACCCTTGCCGCCCCGTTGCTGACGTGAACTGTCTTACTTTCCACGCCCCACTTTATACCGTCGTATCAGTCTGGATCATCCAGACCGGCGTGTCTCAACCTGCCTTCAACTGTTGTACTTTGGTGCGGCATTACTAATCACATCTATAGCGCCAGTATCGATATGGATGTAAGAGCGCCACGGTTAGAAATGGTTGTTGCAAATAACAATGCAGTCTTATCTCCGAGCTCACACTTTCCATCTTCGATCCAGATTACCCCTCCCGACATCACTATTTTGGAAATGGGAGCGCCTTTGGGGCCCCGTGTCACATTGTACCCTGTCTCTACCTGCCGTCGACTAATTGAGAAGAAGTATGTGGTGACTATATAAGTGAAGATCAATGCTACTGGGATTAATACCGACACATTCAAACAACTCTTACCAGCCATTTTTCACTACGGCAACACCCAATAACAAGATATGGCCCCAAAGACAGCTCTCGTGCTCATTGACGTGTACAATGACTTTCTCCATCCAGATGGAAAAGCGACTGCTGCACTCAACGACTCTCTAACCAATTCCAATACGATCGAACACATTCAGCAGGCTCTGCAAGCTGCGCGCGCAGCAAAGATCCCCGTTTACTACAGCCTCCACCAGCAATATCACGACGGCAAATACGCCGGGTTTGAACGTTGGAATCCGATGTTGCGCAGTGTTGAGAGCTCTCACTCATTCGAAGAGGGAACATTCGGCGCCGAAATCTACAAGGGTCTCGAACCGGACCCAAAAAATGGAGATGTTGTGATTTCGAAACATTGGAACCAGAGGTGAGTATTCCGGACGGTAATATCTCGTCGACTACCCAGCTAACCGCGGTTATAGCTCGTTCAAAAATACGGACCTGGATTGGCAGCTTCGGCAACGGAACATCACTGACCTCGTTTTTGCTGGGCTCGTTGCGAACACGTGCATTGAAACCACTGCTCGAATGGCAAATGAAGAGTGAGTAGTAAACCGAATTGACGCATGTTCCAAAAGAAAGTACTAACGTCCGACTCACAGGGGATACAAGGTCACCATGCTGTAAGTTTCATGGGACCAAAATGTCGAGATACACATTGCTAACCGTGGGGTTTATAGAAACGATGCCACTGCCGGCTGGACTATAGAGTCAATGAAAGCAGCTGTAGAGCACAGCTGGCCGTCGTTTGCGCACGAAGTTATTTCCACTGAGGAATGGCAGAAACGACTAGCCTAGCCATTGCATGATTCGTCGACGGTGGAAGAGCAATATGGGTGATTTATAGAGCCAATTCACGCATCGTCTGAATTTTTAAAATTTTGTGCATTGCAGCAGAGAAAAGTCTTTTCATTGTGATTACACCCATAGGTTATTGCAGGCTACGAACCCAGTTGGTTCCCGACCGACCTGCCTGAGTTTCCGTCCCCACAATTTCATTGTCAACCCCTTCAATTTCTCTCCCCAAATCGACTCCCTTCTTTTCTTTTGCCAAAGCCCTCATTCTCTTTTACATGCTACTCTAAAGACCCATAGTCATCAAAGCGGGGTTAATTTTGGCGATAATGTTGGGGGCTATTCCAGAGAGGATACTGCACTAACCAAATGGAGACTTGGGCCAACTAGTCAAACACATCCAACATTATGTGTCTTTTGGCAATTGCAGGATCCCCAACGTTCCGTCCAACTAACCCCTTCACCCACCACCTTTCCCTCACCTTCCGGCCTTAGTGGAGCCCTATTTTTTAAAGGGGAAATAAAAATAGAAAGAAAAAAACTGATGCAGAAGGTTGGGCAAGAACGATGTCACCTTCAACGGCGTCCCCTTTAGAGGATCTTCCTCTAGTTATACTGGAACACATCTGCGAATATCTAGCCCAGTGTGATTGCAAGAGAAGGAGCTGCCTCCGCGCCTTCTCATTGACGAGCTCGCGCTGTTGTTCTGCAGCCGCTGCGCAGCGGTTTTGTCAGATTCCAATCGCGGTGCAGGGTCGTAACGAGCTGAAGGATGACTTGAAGCGATGGAGCCAGGTGCTCAGTAGAGATGGCAGCTTTCGGTACGTACGCCGACTTAAGATCTTGCGGCCCATGACAGAGGAGGCGCGAGAAGCCTTGCTCAAAGCGAGCCCGGATACTACCGATAGTGAGCAAGATGAAGGAGGGTGGGAAGGGATGCTGGAAGACGACTTACGTTACCTCTTCGAAATGCAGGATTTTTGCAAACCCAACATGCGCCCCAATTACCTGGAGAACGACATGCCCCTGTGGAGTGACGGAGATCATTCTGATGCTTGGAAGCCTCTTGCTGATTTCATCGGCCAGCTGACAGGCCTCCAGGATCTGGTTTGGGTCTATGCATCACGGGTACCACGATGCGTTCTTTCAGTTATTAATTCTGTGGGCTGTCGACTTCACATGCACAACTTCCATCTTTCTAGTCTCGTTCAAAATCGTGATAACCTTCACGAGATCGACCCAGATGATTTCGCACTTGCAACATCGCCTTGTCTACACAGCATTATTGTGCCGATTTCTCACTGGGATTCGAAAGGTTACTTGGATTACAACGAAGAGGCCGTATGGTGACTGGGGTGGCGCCTAGACTGGCGCATGTCTGGATGCGCCCATCGCATCCTGGCAATTCGATTGCTCTACAGCAAGCAATTCGTCTTCCCAGACCGGATTGGCCTGGCTTCTTCCCTGGAGCAGGAGTGGCAGACGAGCATGTGATGGGAAGTCTCCAGAGTCTAATCATAAGTGACTCTGGGGTACCTCACCCGGAAATCAGCAACTGGAGTCGTCGCACCGACTTCTCCAAATTGCGTCGCCTCTCGATCCAATGGAACGAATACAGCCGCGGTGTTATTACATCACTGCAAATGTTGAAAGAGATAGCCCAAGGAAGCGGTTTCAAGTGCCTACACACACTAGTATTATCATTACCCCACGGCAATAATCGCCCGATGCAGGACGCTCTGATCTCATTACTCGGACATTTGAACTCCATCGAAACACTAGATTTGGACGGTTTTATTGGTAGCAGAACATTGGAATCCGCTCTAATTAGCCATGGTGGAAATCTGCGCAGGCTGCGAGTGACCCCGTACCGACAAAATGGCACAAGGAGGCCCATGATCGAATTTTCAGAAGCCGTTGTACAGCGCCTTGTGGAACTGTGTCCGAACCTAGAACAAGTCGAGTTTCCCATCAATAGAACATATAGCGACAGTCGTGAAACAGGGATTTACCGAGCATTGAGCAGGCTGTCTCGACTGAAGCATGTGTTGCTGGCATTAAAATTCTCAATAGGGACCGTTAAAGAAGCTGAGGAAGTGATAGAAGAGACGCCAGACGACGAAAACGAAGAGGAATGGTGTATGATGATTTTCAGAGACGATATACCAGTCGCCGCCGACATCCAGGACGGCCTCAAAAATGGCGCCATTGACTCCTCCCTAGCGCTCTCCATATTCAATTTGATATCGTCCGGTAGTAACTTGAGGTATCTAAAACTGCAGATTGAACAAACAGAGGGACCACGATGCGATCAAGATCTCAACCAAATGTTGGATTGGATTGGGAGGAATTGGGTCTGCGAGCGAGATGACCGAGGTGTAGTCTCTGTCCGGGAGTTTGGCAAGAAGAAGAGAGTCCATTTACCGGAGGAGCTAAAATACCTTGAGGAGGAGCAAAAATACTTTGAAGGGGGGGTGAGCCCTTATTTGACGGCTTGGAACAATACATGGCCGCAAACATCGTCAGTATGGTGGGAGAATTGGAAAAGTGTCCCTCTTTCAGAAGAAGCGGATCCGGATTGCAATGTAGGGCATAATACGGTTTCTTGAGATGAGGATGTAGAGACACGGATTACAATAGGGTAGTTACTGTCTTCGTAAACACGAGATGCCTGTCTGCTTTCGGTTCACCAGAATATAAGGTTGTAGCTGAAGGAAGACAAAGTTTAGTGCTGCTGCTCAGAGGAATCTGGTGCGGCTGGCTTTGAACGATGGATGGGTAGGAGCTATCCTTTTTGTGCTGGCGTGGGGATAGGCATTTTGGAGAAGTGATGATAGCTGGGGGGGGGAAGTAGTGTGGCCTTTGAGTGTGTTTAGCACTAGCGGGGTTGGTTAAATCCGTCAAATGGAGCCAAAGGAAAGTGTTTGTACCCAGAGTTTGGAAGTGTGGTCCAGGGACACATTACGTATGGCAAATGAGAACCATACCCCTTACTCCAAACGATGCTCGTATTAAAATTCTACCGCTTTTTAAAGTAGTATGGTCAGATTAGTCAACTGTCAGACTACATTACGATGGAGTTACAGGGTATATGAATATGACGCTAACTTTCCACAATAGGCAATAAGTGCGCCTGTTCCACAGCCTCGTAAAACAATAACTACCAAACGACTATATATACGGCCATAAACATGGCATTTGAGTATCCAGATTGTCGTAAATACTCAGCACACTTTGCACTCCGATAAACATGGCTATCTTCAAACTCGCAACCAAATGTCTCTTCCTTCTATCTCTCACTCAGCTCTGGCACGGCTCAGTCGGAGCTCACGTCTTGAAGCAATCATGCATCAACCACTCTTGCAGCGCCAAACGAGTTACTATTTCAAATCCCCCGGTCAATCTTTGGGATGCCAACGTCATCACTGAATTCAACGCTTTTATTCTCAGCCTAAACAACCAGACTGAAACCAAGGTTGTGGTTTTCGATAGCGACACGGCTGATTTCTGGGCCGCCCCTATCGACTTGAATATCTTCCTGCCAGATGCAATCCCAGGACGCAATTCCTCGGCCCTGTTGGAGATGTACTACGCAAATTTGGACCACCTCCTGACAGCCCCGGTCATCTTCGTTGGCGAGGTCAATGGCCGAGCTTGGGGTGCTGGGGATGAACACCTGCTTCGAATGGACATGAGGTTTGCCGGCCCAGATGCACAATTCGGTGCACCCGAGGCGGCCGTCGGACTTATTCATATTGGTGGGATGCAACAGCTTGTACGACTGATTGGCCCAGGCCGTGCTTCTGAGTACATGCTAGCCGCAGCACAGGTATCTGCCACTGAGGCAGCGCGTGTGGGATGGGTCAATTCCGTGCATCCTACCGCCGAGGCTCTTCGAGTCCATGTTGATGAGTTGGCGTCGAGGATTTCACTCTTTCCTGTTGAGGCAATTCGGGCTACTAAGGATAGTATTGCTGAGCAGGCTCCTTTGAAGACGGCCTTGGAAAATGATCGTGCTCGGTTTGATCGGTTGGCAGCGCTGCCGCTGGTACAGGGGAATGTGGAAGCCATTATTCGTCTGTCACACAACCAGTCTAAATCATGGGAGGAGAATAACAACGATAACATTGTCCGGCGGCTCTACTGAGCTCTAGGTTCTTGGTGTATTCCGCGATTGTATAGATGGAGGTGGCAGCTTTGTCTTGGATTTACAGATCTCCCACTATCAGGAATTGGTAGTCAGCGCCTGTCAAAACTTGCGCATATTAGACATGAGGATGAGTGAATAAAAACTGACTTCAAGATCTATGTCCTCAACCCCATCCATCCTGGATTAACCCACCTATCGAACCCAGCTAAACCCATAAATTTGCGCCCTGTTTGTGTCAACTTTATGCAATCCCCTCGCGCACTTTCAACAACCTGCAGATCATCCTGGCAATCTGTTTCAACTCTAGTCTTTATCTAAAAAATGCTGATAATCCGGAACCCGAAACCCTACAATCTCGTAATGTAGGAGTTCCGCTGACCGCATGATTTTTTCTGGCGGGATTCTGACTCCACAACCAATAAACGGATATATCGCCTCCATTCGTATTTATCTTAGACAGCGGGTTGTCATCGATGCTAATAGTCTTGACAGATAGATTTGCCCAAATATATAGTGCCGTCGATTTAGCAGAGAACGCCTTGGTATATTGCAAGAGTGCTTCTGAGCAGAATTCTTTGCAACGAAGGAATATAGATAGAGAATGATTGGAGGAGGCAAATGTTTTAAGGACCATTATCCAAAGAATGTGACAATGCTACTCGAACATGCCCATTCTCTACGTTGACATGAGACCGGCTTTCTCGAGTAACAACTTGACCATTGGCTCACGCCCATACTGTATAGCCCGTGATAGTGGCGTCCTATTACGCTTATCCTTAGCCATAATATTGGCGTTATTCTCAAGTAACAACTTGGCCACCGCCTCATTCTCATTATGTATAGCCCATAATAGTGGCGTTGGACCGTCGTCACTATCCTTAGCCTCAATATTGGCGTTTTTCTCAAGTAGCAACTTAACCACTGCCTCATGCCCATTATGTACAGCCCATAATAGTGGCGTTCGACTATAGGTAGTATCCTTAGCCTCAATATTAGCGTTATTCTCAAGTAACAACTTAACCACTGCCACATGCCCGTTCTCTGCAGCCCATAATAGTGGCGTTTGACCGTTGTCACCATTCTTAGCCTCAATATTGGCGTTATTCTCAAGCAGCAATTTAACCACTGCCTCATGCCCATTATGTGCAGCCCATAATAGTGGCGTTCCGCTATAGGGAGTATCCTTAGCCTCAATATTGGCGTTATTCTCAAGTAACAACTTAACCACTGCCTCATGCCCATTATGTGCAGCCCATAATAGTGGCGTTCGACTATAGCTATAGGGAGTATCCTTAGTCTCAATACTGGCGTTATTCTCAAGTAGCAACTTAACCACTGCCTCATGCCCATTATGTGCAGCCCATAATAGTGGCGTTCGACTATAGGGACTATCCTTAGCCTCAATATTGGCGTTATTCTCAAGTAACAATTTAACCACTGCCTCATGCCCATTATGTGCAGCCCATAATAGTAGCGTTCGACTATAGGGACTATACGTAACTTCAATATTGGCGTTTTTCTCAAGCAGCAACTTAAGTACTGCCTCATGCCCAAAATATGATGATATCATAAGACTAGTAAAATGTTCACAAGTACTTCCATATTTGGTCTTCCAGTAGATATCGAACCAGGTTCGACAGATACTTGACTGTGGATCGCAAATCTGTAAAACGATAGGAATTATACTAGCCGCACTAGTAATGGAGGCCACATGAAAGTGAACGCCCCAATATGTAGACGAATAATCGAAAAAGGCGTTGTCCTTGCGATTCGGGTTATCTTCCATGTTTGTGTAGGAGATAAAGAAGTAAAGATAGCGTACACAGATTTCCGCAAGAGCAGAGTGTGCATGACGAATACTGATGGAGTGATGCCAGTTCAGCCCCGGCTGAAGAGTTTCAGGCAATTGCTGGTCTGCGAGAAGAAATTCTCGAGCAGTTTGATGAAGAAAATATAATTTTCCGTGGTGAATAGACACGAAAAGTCCGCACCAGCTTCTCAGCCGCAACTTAAAATCTTCTTCTTCCTCAAGGTCGACGTCCTCAATAGTCTGCGACTTATCGTCTATATTCATTGCCATATTCATTTCTGAGAGACTTAGTGGTCGACTTGCCGCTAGAATTATACTCAGAGCTTTTCGAACCATCGGGTCGTCTTTCGATTTGTTTAATATCTGCTCATATGCTTCATTGATTGTTTTCGGCATGAGCTCCATTATAGTGTCAACCCCCTTTGATGTTTTCTTAAATTCTTCCCCCATCAAGTAATTAAACACAAGGTATACCCATAAGTACGTGCGGTGTGAGATCCCGAGAAACAGACTTTCCAGGCGATGCGAAACATTTTCTGAGAGCTTCTTCTTCTCGGCAAGCTGTTTAAGTTTGTGTAAAATGACGTGGTTTACTTCGAGACTGATACTATCCGACTCTTCTTCTCCGGGTATGCGGATATACGGAAATGTATTCAACATGCCCTGGAACTCGGACACAATCTGTTCGTATGGGCGGCTTGTCAGTAAATACTTCAATTTGCTGCGCCCTGACTTGTTGTGGCGAAACTGGTCTTCCACATTTCGTACCAGGTCCACAAACTCAGATTGGGCGCATTCGTCCAAGGCATCTAAGACAAAGGTGATGGGTCCAGCCTGTGGATCTTGCACCGCACTCCCCAAAACAGTCCAAAGCGACCTTGTCGAGTCGATCAGACCTGGGCCGTTCTTTTTAAATTGCTCCATAGCATGCGTGATCAAGTGTGGTTTCTCTATAAACAGTTGGTGAAGCAAAGCGCAAAGCGCTTGGCGCACTGTGTTTTGGTCCTGGTCCTTGAAGAAAAAGTAGCAGATGGTTGCGGTGCGCGGCAGTCCACTGTTAATGAGGTATTTGGCCAAGACAGATTTCCCACACCCAGGGTCTGCCGAGACTAGCAATGGCCCCGAGTCTTGCTTCAACCATGTTTTGAAATTCTCATGGTTTAAAAACCACTCACAGGTGCCGTCAACTCGGTCTTCTACGCGATTTTTGTACCACTCGTATGTTGTGTCTTTACCGTTGCTAGTGAGGCGAAATAACCGATGGCACTCTGCCTGCTCCCTCGATAACATCTGTTTGGTTATATGTTCTTGAATATCAAGTTGCTTCTGCGCAATGTCGCGATGCTCTTCTGCAACTTCTCGAAGGCCTGTTAGGGCTACATAGGTTAACATTTATATATTATGGAGAGAACTCGACTAACATTATTCTTGGAATATTGTGCAATACAAAGTAAGTATTTAAGAGACAAATCATCACTCACTTCCGATTAGAGGCATTAGATCCACCTCCTGCGCCTGGACGTAGGAGAGAAGCTCTTTTGCGAATGCGGCAGCTACGGCAGCTGCATGCTCCTGCCACGCCTTGTTTTTATGTGAATCTGCATAATCGCATATGCCCCGGATGACAATACACGGGAAGTCGTTCATTAGGCCCGCTGCCTCCATTTCAAAGCAAAGAACCTTCCCACCAAGTTGCTTGTTAATCTCGTCTCGAAACGCTGCATCTTTGATAACTTGGTTGCCGGATGCAATCAGACCGTAATGCACACGCATTTCCCGGGGTTTCCGGCGGACAGATTTTGAAGTATCGCAGTGGGCGCAACCGGGGTCTTCATCTTCTTCGTACTCCCCGTCTTCCTCGTCATCCTCGCCATCTACTTCACATCCTTCCTCTTTCACCACCTGACCTTCCGCAACATGGTTATAATTTGCCTTGAATAGTATGTCTTTCAAAGCTTCGGACCTGGTGTATTTCGGAACTAATCGAGGGTAATTCGTCTCTAACTCTTTGAGATACTGCGGTATTGCAGAACCTTTCATTTCATGCTCTTTTTCCAAATTCGCCAACACCGTTAGTAGCTCGGTAGGAGGCCCATTCAGCGACCCGATTCGTTTGAAAGTGCCTCCTTGTTCCGTTTTCCCAAAATCCCACTGCACGACTCCGCCAAACCCGTCTGATGGTATGCTGACCACAACATCGCCTAGCCTGACGGTTTTTGGAACACCTCCGCCGATGCCGACCATTAGGCCAAACTTGATGGACGGAAAAGTCGAGACCATTCGAGCAGCCACCGTTGCCGAATTGTTGTTGCCAATTTCACCCTTTGGCAAACAAGCCATGACGACGTTGTGAGCGCCTATACGTCCAAGTGTGTATGCGTTGTGGTCGTTGCGGTGTCGTGGGAGGCTAGGATGCGTTTCATCTAGCATTGCAGAAGCTGCAATAAGCTCTTTCGGCAGTGCGCAGACCCATCCCACAGTGTACGAACTGTGAGTTAGCTTCTTTGAATGGGATTTGTCGTCCATCGTTGCCCTCTGTAGGTTTCTATCTCTATGTCCCCTTCGGTGTTGCCTGTCACAATGTCGGGCGGATGGTTGGAGTATCCGTAGACAGCCTCGGGAATTGGGGTTTGTCGATCAAAACTCCGATTTCTCTGAAATGGGTGCTTAAAATGTCCCTTGAGGGTCAATAGACGAGAAAGACTACAATGCGCGCTGTGAGATATGGGATAACGAACTATAAGCACATATGGAGCCTTGTTGTTGTGCAAGCGCATTACAGGGGTAGTAACCAAGCCACATGCAAAGGGGACTGGCTCTTCACGAAGCCTGGCAGGTTGGGCAGCATCCAATACTGAACTACGTTATTGGATAGTAATGTAGCCGATAGAATAGCGGTGGCCAAGTCATACCAGCCATATCCTTGTATCCGTATATGCTTTTAAAGTGTTTGGTATGCTAACCAAGGTCGACCCTCAAGACTCCAGAGCTGGGGCTGTCCCGCTTGGCATGACTCCGCACATTAGCTTCGCAGTCACCCACAAGCACATCGTGTAACGACAATGTGAGGTGGCCCATCCCACTGAGGTACCGGCCCCTGTGGAAACTGCTCACGTAGATGTGCACGCTGCAACAGACATAAGACCGATAATAACATACTATATGAGGTTCTTGTCATGTAAGAGTCTTGATGAGGCACACCTCTGAATACGCGAACTATCTCCCTATTTTCGGCGCTCTATAGTCCCCTGTGGCCATTTAAGACTCGGAAAAGCATTCATACAGGACCGTCAAACCATACGCTCAAGCCAGATCACAGCCAAAAAATTAGTATTCCATTTCGGTGTCCACGAGGCGATTTCCAACGTGCATGAACCAGGTCCATACAGTCCAAGACATATAATAGATCCCGCTAACCACCTTCCGTCTGCGAATGCTCGTAGGCCCCCTCGTTTCTGGCTGCAGAGACAATAGCCATATAGGACGTATGGGAAACAAAAGCTGTGTTGTACTACTAATCCCTTGTCGTATAATAATCCTGATAGTTCAAGTGATGTGTCGTGTCGTCAAAGAGTGCCATACTAACTAATGCGGGAACGGAACGAATCATCAAAACCAACACCGTGTAGTCGTTAGAGGCATCTGGGTGCACAGATGGGAAATCTCCGAATTGGAAACTAGTTTCTTCTTGCTCTCCTCTTTTCTTTCTCTCCCTTCTCTTCCCTATATTTGAATTCGCTCTTGCGGAAATTAACTTTGACCTTCGATCCCATTCCAAGGCCAATGACTGGGAATAGTCGACCGTACACGTCTTCAAAAGCCGTTCCTACAAGGTTCAAAGTGATTAGACAGGTCTTGACTCGATACGACTCAAGAGGAGGAGATATAGGTCAAGGAACTACTCACCCAGTACTGTGCCGTTGTGCGTGAAGCTCAGCTCCCTTTTCTCGAAATCATATAGGCACCCCACGAAATCACCCTTGCCATATTTCTGATCGGCGTAATCCTTGCCCCAATAACCACCGTGAAATATCTCACCGTCATCGCCGTGATAGCCCCAAGATGTCGATCGCCACCCAGGCATACCAATACGCGGGGAGTCTTCGGTAGCTAGACCAATCCCAATGATGCTGCACAAACAAGTATTAGCAATGCTTCGTAACGTAGCTACAAAGTGTGTGGGCTCAAGGAAGAAATAATCACTCACTCGCTTTTGCCTTCGTCCAGGACTTCAATTTCAAAATAAAAATTCTGGGAAGGGATAGGAATAGGATGATTGGCAAGAACGCAAAAGATATTGTCTAAAAGTGAGAAAAGTATTAGTCTTGACTGTTAAGAAAGAAAACCGGAAGGCGGGTTTACCATCAGCATCCTCAAGTGTGGTACTTTCAACCACCAATCCAGTATCATCTACCTTAAGCAACATCGACGATGGCACTGTACCAAGTTCCGATGGTTCCAGCATGTTCACCGTGAAGTCTGCCTGTTCCCTTGCTTTTTGGAGCTTCTCTGCCACGTCTGGATGCCAGAATGCTTGCGCAAAAATCTCCGGTATCCATCCATGCTCGTCTTCTGTGATGGCAATGACATGCTCTATTTGTTTGCCAAGCAGCGTCTCGACCAAAGAGAGAGACCCGTATTCAGCAGCCAGCTTCAGAAGCTGATTGCCCATTTTTGGATCTATTCCGACAACTCTGCTAATGAGAACATTTACTATTCCCAAAATCTTATTACCAATCTCTGGCTCCGTCCCAACAAGTCTGCCAACTAGAAGCTCAATCATTTTCAAGTCTCTTTCTTCGGAGGCCTCCTCTGGGACTGCTGCTCCAATTAAAGCTTCTTTCTCCAAAATCAGTTTTATGATATCGTCATTCTCAGAAAGAAGAGCTTTTGTCAATAGCTTTTGGCGTAGTGATTCATCTGCCTCTGTACCCTTCTTCAAGAGTAGTTGAATTAAACTCCAACCTTCGTTCTCAACAGCCTCGGTGAGCAACTTGACACCTACGGAAGACTCAATCTCTGCTCCGTTCTCAATGAGGATCTGAACTATCTCCCAATTCTTGAGATCTGAGGCTTGGACGAGCAGGCTTCTGCCATCGGCATCCTTCTGATGTATGTCGCACTTGGATGTCGAAAGCAGTGCTGTTACCGTAGTTTCTCGTTCTTGTTCGATAGCATGCTGCAGTGGAGTCCGACCCTCATTATCCGCAATATCAAGGGTGGTCTCTTCCTTTACGCGCTCTAATATCAGAGAGAGTAAGTTACCCGCCCAACACCCCGCAGCAATGTGCAAAGGCGTCCTGCCATCGATGCTCCGCCGTTTCAAAGGATCGAGCCCTCTCTCCAAGTATAGCTTGACTGTTTCTGTCTCGTACTGAGACACAGCAAGATCTAGCAATGTTCGTCCATCATTGTCTACTACGTCTGTCTTAGCGCCTGCATCAATCAGAATATTTGTGACATCTGGACTGTCATAGGCTGCATGCAATGGCGTCCACCCATTTGGGCCACCTTTTCTTTCCAGGTCGACTCCACGCTTAATGAACTCTCGTACAAGGTCTATTATTGCATAATAGGCTGCGGTGTAGAGTCCTGGCCAACTGGTTCCTTCAAGCTCAGGTTCTGCTCCTTCCTTAAGCAAAGTCAAGACCATTTCGGTGTTATCTGAAGATATCGCTCGGCTTAAGACAGTCTTTTCATATCTATCTACGTAGTTAAGCTTGGCACCTGCTTTCAACAGAACCTTGACGACGTCGAAATTTCCCCAGTCGGCAGCGAGGGAAATTGGAGTGCATCCATCGGAGTTTAGGGCCTCGATATCCATGCTCAGCGAAATAAGGTTCTCAACCTCTGTAACCATCCCGTTTTTCGCTGCAAGGTGCAAGAGGGTAGTGTTCGTGTTGTCGGCCGCCTCGAGGTCCTTTGTTTCTGGCTGCAGGAGTCTAATAATCTCTAAATTGCTCGTCTCAAACGCAACGAACAGAGGAGTGCGTCCACGGTTGTCAGTCACGTTCGGATTCGCTCCCTCTTGTAGTAAGAGTTTTGCAATTTCCGTATTTCCTTTCTTTGATGCAAGATGGAGAGCTGTCAGATCCTTCATATCGACTAGGTCCACTTCTGAGTCAATTTTGAGGAGAAGTGTCACTACTTCGATACTTCCCTGCTTTGCAGCTAAATGAAGTGGAGTTCGTTCTCTGGCTTTTGTTCTGGCCTTGACTTGGTCGGAAGCGTCCGGAAAAGCAAGAAATTTTGTAACTACATCCACAAATCCTTCCTCAATGGCTATGTGTAGTGGAATAAGGCCATTTTCATCAGTTTTGACAATGTAATTACCCGCCTCCAAGGCGTTCAAGGCCAGGTCGACAATCGCTATGTGGCCACCTTTTGCGGCACAGTGCAAGAAGCTTGAGCCTGTCTCATCTATGACCTCGACGCTTGAACCTGCTTCTAGGAGAACTTCCACGATACTTGCATGTGCACGGGCTGCTGCTTGAAGAAGTGGCGTCCTCCCGTTGTTTGGGTCTGGGGTATCGACATCAGCATTTGCTTTGAGTAGCATCTGAACTGAATGCAGACTCCCTGACTCGACAGCTTGATGTAGAGGCGTGATTCCATCTGTAGGGTCATCACCCAGGCATAATCCTGCTTCCAAGAGAGCCGATATCACTTCTACATCACCAGCCTCTGCGGCGGCATGAAGGGACACGAAGGCCTCGTTGTCGTTAACTGGTGGTGCTCCAAGATTAACAAGGGCCTTTACAGTTGGGAGATTTCCTCTCATCGCGGCTGCAAGGAGCGGCGCCAAAAAGAGGTCTTTGGTATTGTTGTCGTAGTCAAGCAAGCGTAACATGACTTTCGCTGTGCCGAAACTGCCATTTACTGCAGCTGATTGCAATGCTTTTCAAAGAGTTTCATCCCATTCGTCTAAATCATCTATATCAGAATCGTAATCGAGCAGCAGCTGGACTAGAGTGGTATGGCCGTAGCGTGCAGCAATACAGAGAGGGGTCTCATTGTTACCGTCTAGGATATTCACGTTACCTCCGGTGCCAAGAAGCAGCCTTGCGATTTCTAAGTTACCGGTTCTTGCAACGACGTGTAAAGGCGCCCCCACATCTCGAGCTGTTATATTGAAGTCGGCACCCCCGTCCAGCAGCGCTTGGACAGACCTCGCGTGAGAGCCATCCACCGCCACGTGAAGAGCTGTTTTCCCTTCATTGTCGATTGAGTCGATAGGCGCTTCCCGAGATATGAGAAGCTCAACTGCATCGACCAGGCCAGACGCGGCCGCTTGGTGAAGTGGACGGAGTGATTTGTTGTCCTTGGAGTCTATGTTTGCGCCACGATCGGAATCTAGCAGCAGTAGGATGGTAAGTAGCTGCCCCGATAACGCAGCTAGATGTAGAGGCGTGGACCCTTCATCGTCTGTAGTTGTAGCATTGATATCGACATCACTTTTGCTCAGTAATCTGCTACAAATATTCCTATTTCCGAGCTCCGCTGCTCGGTGAAGCGGCGTCAAGCCATTCACAAGAGCGGTTGCGTCTGCCTTGCTTTGCAGTAGCTCCTCAACAATATCATCATACCCGCTCTGTGCCGCAGCGTGTAGCGCAGGCCCTAAAGCGAACTTGAGTGAGTCTGGGTCTCCCTCGCTGTAAGTTTGTAAAAAGTGCTTTACGATGGGCAAATGTCCCTTCTCCGCTGCAAATCGCAATGGATCAGAATCGGTAGCGACGAACCTGCGTCTCTCCAAGTCTTTGATAAGATCTAGGTCCCCTCGATTAGCCGCCGAGGCTAGCACATGAGAGTGCGTATCGTCATCTTGTGACTTGATCTCTATCATAGATAGAAGGACATCGTTCAATCCAAGTTCCGCAGCAACTTGAAAAGGATCGGAAGTGTCTCTTCGGGTGGCGAGTCTGTTTCCTTCAAGCCATTCCACGTGTGCCCATAAGGTCCTGCGCTCTTCGTTCTCTAAGAAGAGCCGAGCTTTATCCAGGGGTCGTTGGTTTTCCTTAGCTAGTCTGTAATGAACGTACCAATATCTGGTGGCATAAGAAAACAAACTGGACATTCCGTCAGTGGATGGGAGAATCTCTAGATTGCTGTTCCCAACATCTGCTGCTAGCTCTACCCATTCTGCGTTCCTGAGGTAATCTAAGCAAATACTGGAAATGCGAGCGTGGCCGTAAGATAGATTCTCGTTCTGGTCGAGGGCGGTGTTGGTACTATCCCACGTGGCATTGTCCCAATCTTTGGCCGACCCTAGCAGGAAAACTTTTGCTGACTCATGCACTAGAGATACCTCGTCTTCCTGAATATCAAGAAATGTCCCGAATACTCTTTTCAGATCTTCGCTCACAGCCTGTGGTCTATTGCTCTTGTCAAGGTTAAACTCCCCGCTAGAGTAGTCGATAGCTAAAGCTGTCGACAATTCCTCGGAATTCAAAGGTCGAAAAGCATGAGTGATCCAGGAAAGTGCCTTGAGCTTCCAGTCAGAGCATGGCTCACTAGGTATGAAGACCTTCTGGTATATCTCGGTCACTGATAGTGGTAGATTATCCACTACTCTCTGCATTTTTGCTGGAGTGGAGCGTGTCTGATCATCATGGAGGTATTTGAAAAGGAGCGAAATAAACAGGAAGCTCGGACCCGTGACGATTACATCCAAAACCTTCCGCCGTATGTCGTCGGAACAGCTCTCGAATCCGGGTCTCAGTCGTATAAGCTTTCTAATCTCGCGTTCTACATTTGCTTCCAGCTCTTTCTGCCCATCTTTCCTCTTATCGACGTCAATGCTGAAGGTGGAGGGATACTTGTTGATGTCACCAGTGGCATTGGTGAAAGTTATCTTCAGCCTGGCTTCTTCGGATTGAGCTAGTTTCAGGAAGTCTTCCAGAAAGTGATTCCTCTCCGGGTCACAATTACCGATGGAATCAATGACACAGTATGTCGGGCGAACAGTTGAACCTAGGATGGTCGACCGGAAAAGTGCCCAGAGGCTCTCCAAACTCCAATTCTCCGAGATCAGCTCGTAGATATGCCGAATGTGCTTGAAATATCCCGGATCTACCCCTAGCAACTGATGGGTGAGCGAGGCGAATAATGCTAATGTACAACATGTATTGTAGTTTAATGGATCAAATGAGAAACCGATGACTATAGGATCTCCAAAACCCTCTTTTTCTGACTCAGGTGAGAAACCAGCGGCAATTAGGTCTGGACGAACCTTTTGTCCTAACGTAGAGGTAATGGATTCGCGCAATTTGGCTGAGTCTTCTATGAAGTTCGGGAGAAATGAAGAGAGAACCGAGAGCCCTGAGCCAGTCCGTCCATGCAATTGGAGGATTCCACATTGGGAATCAATAAACTTGGTAAAGTTCTCATCTGTGAGAAGCCATTTGGGCTCTGAATACTTGTTTAGAGGCGAGGGAGAGATTGACGATTTCCCGCTGAGTAAGGATAGCGTGTGGAGACAGTCAATATGCAGTGAGTCGGGAGCTAGTGAGATTCAGTTAGCCAGAGACCTCATCGCACGTAATCCAAAATGTGAAAAATTCAGAGCCTTACTCAGAGAGGTTACCAGCCTATCGCAAATAGCTACGAATAGGTCGTCAATGTCTTCAACCTCCCAGCACATGTTGAGGTGGTCTGCATTTTGATATATAACTGTTTCATTCGGAACGTTCATTGTTGACGCATCCTTGTCGAACACCTTGAGTTGTTATGCTAGTCAGGACATATATACATAAGCAGGAGCATTTTCAAGTACATACCAGCTTTCCGAAAGATTTGAGCTCGCGGTTCTCGCAGATGCTCATCACGTTGTATGTTCTGGCCAACTTGGTATACCTTTCATTGACGTCTCTCATCGCAAAAGCAGACCTCACCAATATCTGAGACTGTAGACCCGAATTATTTTGACCTACGGCATCAATAAGGTTGTGGGCCAGATTCTCCCAGTCAACTTGACTCTCTGCTCTTTGTGGAGTGCCAAAGAGAATCTACAATCGTCGAGTTAACGAATATCCATTCAAATGGGATGTCCACAATACCGTCAAAGATGGCTCTGTAACATTCGGGTAACTTACCAAAAGAGATGTTTTCTTAGCAATCTCGGAATAGATTAACTCTGCATTTGCTCTCAATAATGCCTGCGGTAGATTATCAGGGTTAGCTTCAATTAATCATAAAGATCGACAGTCACAATCTTACTTGCTTTATGATAAGGCCTCCTAGGTTGTGGCCAATGAACACAAATGCTCGTTGATGATACTGCAAATAAAGTTAGTACAGCGTCATCTTGGCGAGTCCTGGTTCCCGGAAAACTGTACTTGCCGTTTCTGCCAACTTTCCGTCACAGAGGGTATCGAGTAATTCTTTCGCCTTCGCGTCGATCTCAGCAGTAGATACACCCTCCTCACTCAACTCGTAGCCATAAGTCGAAACCCGTGCATTCGCCAAGTAAGCAGGCAGATGATCTTTCAGCCATGAAGTGTGGGACTTCTTAGACCATGAAGTTAGTCGATCACCACATAGGCCGTGTACAGCAACAATACTGAAGATTTTGTCAGCTACATCACATCTAGTAGATGAAGCCCGACAAGACTTACTCCAAGATACCATTTCTGGTAAGTATATCAGAATCTTTCAGTGTCTCTGCCGTGAGTGTCACCAAGCCTAAGCCTCGTTTGTCGGCCATTGTGTTGGTGAGTTCCTAGTTCGAGCACGAAGGCAACAACCACTGAGCCACGAAAATGCGTGTCAGGGGATTTCACTGCAATTATATGCTCTCCGATGAATCTGCTACTTGTCGGATAGAATTGATGTTGAGACTAACGACAACCTCTACCGCCTCCAAGAAAGGATGGTTTGCTTGCCGAGTAGTACGAACGCAGCCTAAATGCCATGTCCTTGTGAAACGTGAAAGGGGTGTTTAGTGACATTGTCGTGTTTTCAGCTGAGCTGCAAGGCGAGCTGAATAATACACTGGGGCTGAGTCTCACGAATGGGGATTGGAAACGTCCAACTCCTCTACGCCCCTATACGGCACACTGAGTTATCAACTAGCAAGTTTAACCGCGAAGAACCCTGCTATTCATTAAATCCAATAGAGTACCCTACACTACGATTCTCTACTTCCACTCGCATTAGAATGTATTTTGACACGTCACATCCTGCAAAGTCGGGTTGCAGATACCTACTTCCACCACTCAGTCAAAAACAGATTTCGCACAGGACACACAACCACCTTCCCCCTTGGAACAATTGCTCATATCGACTTGTTAGTCCTCCGGTTTAACGCTGCAAAAAAAAAATCATTATTAGAAATGTCCGAAATATAGTCATTGGAATTGGGGACTAAAGAGAATATTGTTTGCTCACAATTGCTCGACTAATTTCTTTACCTCATCCCACCCCTTGCCTGTCCTGTAATCAATTTGGTCCCATGCCCATTCTGGGCGTGCGAACTGTTGGCTGAACTTCAGTGCATCAAAGTACTGTGGGTTATTCTTAGATCCGAGCCGTTCGAAGGCAGATCTCATTGTCTTCGGGTTTCTCAGTTTCTCATACAGTGTCGCGCTAATGAGCTGCGTGATGAAGAGTAGCATGGCAGCTGTCCCTGCTGCCAGTGCCGTCGAGAAACTACTGCCACTTTCAGCTTTCCGTGACAGTGAGGATAGAGATGGTTCTGCGTCAATGACGATATTCTCTCCGGGAAACAAGAAATCAACCTGACTCTTAGGCACCAATGTGCTCGCGTCTCCTGCTGCAGTTGCAGCGCCAATTCTGCAACACTCCTCTTTCCAGGCGGTGGGAAAGGTACTGTCAGCTGGTGCACTGACGCCTTGATCGGAAAAGGCACAAAAGATGGTTATCTTCGCTACTAGGGCATCGTCGATTGCCTTTTTCAGGTTTATGATTCTCGGTTCGTTTTTGTTGCCCTCTATAGTCCACGACATTGAGATTATTTGTACGCCATTAGTGATCGCCCATCTTATGGCCTGCATAGAACAGCCGTTAGAATGGTACCAAAACGTGAAAGTCAAGAACTTTGAAGGCGTGCACATACATCTGTTGCAGATTCCGCTGTTATGAACCTTTTGCCCGTGGCAGACGTATACTCTTGTAGTCGAGCAACATAGAGCTTCGCTGTCGGACACATCCGAAGGATTAGACGTGCCATGTTTGTACCATGACCTCCAGATGACACATAGTAGGATTTGACAAGGTCCGAACTACCCCGGCAGAAGGAGACTCCATTTGTAATACTCTTGCTAACGGTAGGATCGAAGCCATCAACTCCATCATCAATGATGGCAACTTTGACATCTTCAAGCTGTTTAGTTCTCTTCCCAACAGGAGTTCCGGGCCCTTCTCTAGCTTGCAAGTCTGATCGCTCTTTCTTTTCTCTTTCGAGGTCAATATTGTTGATAAAGTCGGCGAATGTATCCATGTGTTCGAGCCACCGCTGCCTGCAGTAGATATTAATTCAGCAAATGATCCGAGATATAACGACAACTTACTTTTCATCCGGGGCTCTGTCGCTTTGGATCCATGACGTGAGGCTTGTCTCCTTGTCGTCCCATACTATATCCGGATCGGGTCCGTTCTTTTTGTACTTTTTGCTCCAATTTTCCTTGAAATCAGTCGTGAACTTGTCCACATCTTCCCGCAGGCGTAGCTCCGTCTCGAAACCCTATAGAGAATACTATTAGTAATGAATCTATTCACCAAGTCGAATTTGACAAGCTACTTACTGGACGGATAACAAGCTTGATCCTTTCGAGGTTCTTGAGTTTCACCAATCCGTCTGTACAACTCCAACCCTTCAGTACAGCACTGTTTCCGCTTGCATACAAGTTCAAAATTCGGACCCCGGATGCCGCTTCCAATATTGTATCGCTACAAATATCAACCTTTTTCCAGTCCCAGGTCTCAATCTTGAAGCCTTTCAAGGATTCCTCGATGGCTTGATTGCTGTGCGGTGGCTTGCCATCATCAATGACTATGACTTTGAAGATTCTGCTAACCTTCCTCTCGGCTAGCCACTTGAAAATGACACCTGCACTTTTGAGTCCTGAGGCATCACGTGTTAGATAGACTTTCGAGTCAGGTTTTGAATCCTTGGATTCGTTTACGCCCTGAGATTCTTTGGACACTTTGAGCCTATTCGATGCCTCGAATTCCTGAGATTGGTTAGGTTCCTTGGGTTCATTCTGATACCCGGGCGTTTGGGAAGCTAGGGGCTGAGGTTTTCCTACAGCGGGGTCTTCGACTCGGAGCCTAGGAATCGCGACGTATTGAAGAGTATCCTCGAAGATAAGGTGACGAGCTAATCTTTCAAGATCTAATCTCGATATTGACAAATTAGGGAGGCCTGAAAGATCGAATTCAATGTGCTTCTCTATTGTTGATTACGCACAGGTGTCAGCGAGTTGAATGCCTTGTTGGTGCAAATCTTCTGCTTAGATATCTATTACAGACGATAATCACGTACCTTTTCCTTTCTCATACAAGCTTCTTATAGCATCACCACGTCGCAAATTCCTCAAGCAGAATTCTTTCATGATCCGAGCCACGAGATCTTCACTCAACTGGCGATTCATGGCATCTTCCTGGACCACTCCATTCTTCCTTTTTGACAGGAGCTCTAGGCGATACTGATATGGTGTTTTATTGTTGATGTTCAACTTCCACAGCGCTTCCTTACCGTACTCCATGAGATCCTGGACGACGTCTTGGACCACAAAAGTAGTAGTGGAGGACTCAACACGCGAGCCATTATTGCTCAAGTCATTCGGCCTTTGCTCAAGTCCACTAGGAACAGGTCGGGTAGTCTCTTTTGTCGTGCCAGTTCTGTTCTTGCTGGTGATGGCTTCAGACGCGACCTCCCCCTTATTTACACCATTAAAATCTTTACCTCTTTCTTTGTCCTTTACTTCAGGCTTCTCTGACTGATGTGGACCTTTCTGCTCTTTATCCTTGCTGATAGACATACGACGAGTATCCGCTTGCGCAGCTTTTTTCATATCCACTAGTGGTCTACGAAGTAATGTAGAAGGGGGTTTCTGCCTAGCTGGAACCATTGCTAAGTGCAAAGGCGTTTGCTCTTCTTTGTTCCCGGTAGTGAACAAGTGCTTCTCTGACGGCGACAGGCAGGCTTTGATCAACTCTTGAGTCCAAGGGGAATTGCGAAATATGGCATGATGAAGACAATTGTTTCCTCTCCCGTCTCGTGTAGCTAGGGCTTCGACCAGCGTGAGTCCCTTCCATTCGTCGGCAACTGTTCTGAGGAAATTCTGTGCATCGGCAAACTTGCGGTCTAAGGCAACGTGGATAGGCGTTCTATCATCTTTATCTACCTCCTTGATCATGCCAGGTCGTTTTGAGAAGAGCCACTTTCCAAAATTTGGCGGTGGTGACTCAGTGGGCGGAGCGTTGGCCCAGTAGTGGAGAAAAGTGCCATGAGTTTGACTTTTGTATGCAAAATACTTCTCGTACTCGGTCTCAAATTTCTTCATGCTGTCCGTCTTGTTAAAATCAAATTTTTGTGTGGTTTCCATGAGCGCTGGATAGTTGTCTGCTGCTTCATCGTCATCTATCTCCGTATATTCCTCAACGCAATGCCTATTGTCCTCAATCAGTTCATCGGAAGCGGATGGCATCTTTGAATGCTCGAGGGTAGCTGGTTAGGACGACGAGGGGGGGGTGCAAATCGTGAATAGTAGCGCTTGTAACGAGCAGAGGGTGGATTTTGGCCGTCGACTTGTCTCTCACGATATTCACGACATGATGGATGCGTCGCATATTGATTAACAAGCGTCTATGGGAACGATGGTTGCCATGCAAAGCAAGGCAAGTGCTGCGGCTGAAGCCGAAGTTCCTATGTGGGAAGCCGATGCAGCTCGCATAAGCCGAAGTTCCCATGTGGGAAGCCGATGCAGCTCGCATAAGCCGATCGAATCAAACATCAGTTCAAACTAGGAATAGAGGGAAGGCGGAGCCGAGTGGCACCCACACCTCGAAGAATCGGGCCGTAATGACAGGAAGGCTGTAATGACAAGAAGGCTGTAATAACAGGAAGGCTGTAATGACAGGAAGGCTGTAATGACAGGAAGGCCGTAATGACAGGAAGGCCGTAATGAAAGGAAGGCCGTAATGACAGGAAGGCCGTAATGAAAGGAAGGCCGTAATGAAAGGAAGGCTGCGTACCCCTCGATATAATCGAGAGATTGTCTATTCTGTCACTATATATTATTATTTGATGCGCAAAGTGGTCCAGATCAATTAAGATCAATACTTCAAGACTGGGAATTAATTCATCCCGAGCTCGAGAAGATTTGTTGCCCTCCTCAAGTGTCAACACACAAGCTACAAGATGGCAGATCAGGATGATATTACCTTCTCACTCCAGCCTGGTGGACAAGACGTTGAAAATAGCACTTATCGCACCCGCAATAGATATGACGGCCAAGTCGAGCGAGAGGACGTCTACGATCAAGGCAAAGCCCTCAACATGCAAATGACTTTAGTTGATGTCATCCATGGGGTCATAGATGCAACTCCAGACTCCTCTGCGGCAACTTTGATCATCGCTGATTTTAGGTTCGTCTCTCATGACCCATCGCGACGCTTCCAACACGCGACTATCGAACTACGATTCCGAGCGACAAACGACGCTCTAGATTTGAAGCCACCCGAGGTCCTCAAGATTGCCCCAATGGGACCCTGGGGCTTACAGAAGACAGAGAAAACACAAGCGTACGAGCGTGGAGCCAACGTTAGTGCGGGTGGCACGTTCGTAGCAAATGTCACAGCAGGCTTGGACTGGACGATGACCACGACGCAGACGCAATACAACGAGGCAAAAATAACAGGCATGCCCACAAAGCGAAAACGCAAGGTCGAACCAAAGAATGCAGTAGTTTGGAGCATGGTCGAGAACGAGGACCTTGACACAGGAATTCCGAGTCTGTTGCGGACGGCCATCTTACTCAAGCGGCAAACCTACGATGACTTTTATTGTTACGTTTCGGTCGAGACGAAATTGAATTGGCGGCCGGAAGGATTGAGTCCTTCTGTCGAAAGCCGGAAAGCCGGAGGCGATACTGACCATATTTTGTTCAGTCCGCGGAAGGTGAGGACTAAAGTACCTTTCGCTGGTATTATACCGTCGAACCTAGGCAATGTGGTGTTGAACGAGTTGATGGCTGTCACCACTAGAGAAAGCATCGCTCCTCCTGTCCCGTCTACGGTATTGAAGGATGGCCAACCCTTTGACTCGACGCAAACGACCAAGAAATCAGAAGAAACCGTCCTAAAGGCAGAAGAGCCACGTCCAAAATCAGATGGCATGCGTTCATCTGAGCCCAAAATAGAAGGAGGAATCACTTCTCAAACATCAAGGTACGCAGAAAAACAACTGCAGTTTCCTGATTCGACACTGGAGAGTGCAATAATAGATCCGCTACGAGGGACTGGGTTACACCCTTCGCAGAAGACGGACGAATTGTTACCGACATTTTCTGATACAGCTGCTTTTGTTCCGGGTGGATTGAAGTTCGAAGAAGGATCTAGAGTTGAAGAAACCCTACGTTTGCTCTTACACGCTGTAAGAAGGGGTGTGGAAGTCATTGCAGAAGCGGTAGGATTGTTCAAATTCCCTCAAAGCGCATTTGAAGACTGATGCGATGCCACAGAACCGAATTCGATTGGAGGCATGGCCTGAAGAGCAGAATAGACAATGAAACTTGCCACCTTTTATAGCACCAATTTGATTCTTAGAAGTCATTGCTCGACTTTTTCCATGTGAGTAGTACTATACGTGTCCTGTCGTTGGGGAGATGTTATCTGCGACGGCTCAGGTATGTGATGTTGATGTAGGGTATGCGTCAAGGCTAGAATCATGTGCTACCCACCCTTTCTCTTTACTACTATCAGCATTGGTATAGAACGTCTATGAACTCAGGGCAAAGCTGAAACATATAGTCTGTGTTGATATTAAAGTTTCATTTGATACTATAAACTCCGGCCCTCTGTTTCTCTGTATTGTGTTTATGGACGTTCACTGCCCCGACCAAGATTGTGTCCGTATGATCTTTTTGCAGTTGCGATACCTCCAGCTAATGACGAACTAACGAGTGCCTTGAGTAGACTGCCGAGATCTTAGTGCCCAGTCTACACTTGGTAGAATTGCATCAGGGCATCTGGGAAGAAGACTCGATTGGGGAACTGGTAATACTTGTCATTTTAGGGTCTGAGGGGTTGGGACTTAAGGCTGTTGTCTTCGCCGGAGCCTAGAAGACTCGGAGGAGCAGCAGGAATCATCAAATCTATTTCCACCCTCTTTAATCTCTTTGCCCGTAAGGTTCCCATTAATATTCCTCTATACATTGCTTCCCCTCTATCTTCTATCTCTCGCCCTTGTGTTCCACTCACACCCCCCCACCCTCTGCCCTTCGAATCTCTGGCGTGATTCTGTTGCGATCTTTCTCCTTAATGACCAAGTCCTCTAGCATCAACCTGTACATTATTCTACTCCTATCCGAGACACCCCCTTCTGCCTCTGCAATAGATACAACAACTTTAATTACCTCAAGAGCCTCTTTATAATTGCCATCTTTTGCAAGCACTATAGCAAGTTCATACTGTGAGGTAAGAAGGATACGATCTCCAGGCTTTAAGATTGACTTGCGTATCTTAACAACATCTTGGAGGAGAGAAACAGCCTCTTTCAGCTTACTATCTCTTGAAAGCGCTACAGCAAGCTCTTGCTGTGAAGTAAGACACTCGGGATGTTCAGGTTCCCAGATTGACTTCTGTATCTTAATAACGTCTTGGAAGATGGAAATGGCTTTTTTCTGGTTTCCATCCAGTGAAAGTGCCGTAGCAAGTGCATGCTGCGAAGCAAGGTTGTTGGGATCTTGAGGTATTAAGACTGAATTCTGTATCTCAACAACGTCCTGGAGAATGGAGATAGCTTCTTTATGTTTGCCATCTCGTATAAGGGCCTCAGCTAGTTCATGTTGTGAACCAAGAGAATTAAGATTTTGAGGTTTCAAGATTGACTTCCGAGTGTCAACAACGTCCTGGAGGAGGGAAATAGCAAGCTTATTATTGCCATTTTGTTGATAGATGCTCGCTAATGCAATCTTTGAGGACAATCGGGCTTGACTTCTAGCTACTTTGGAAGCTTCGTTGCCATATACTATATCTTCAAGGAGTTTTTGAGCAGGGCGATCCTCACCCAGGGATTGCAAGCATATAGCATACAGGTACTGTATCAGAAACCAATTATTTGAGATTGAATCTCTGGAGTCAAGTTTCTTCCGGAGTAATTCAGCCAGTGCCTTACACCGAGGATAATTGTTCACCCTGTAGAATAGCCACGCAAAGCGATATAGCACTTGGCAAATTCTAATTTCTGGGTAGATATCGAGACATCTTTCAGGCGATGCGTCTATACAAGTCTCGATATGGGGCTGTAAAGGTGGCCAATATTCTTGGTATTCGCGGTTGGATTTCAACGAAAGTGCAATCAGCGAGATTGTACACGCCCAAGCACACTGTTTATGGGTTTCATCAAGCCGATCACGAGCCCATGCATGGGCCAATGGATGCATAGAGATATCTTTCGTTTTCATCTGAATTGTGATAATACCAAAGGACCGAAGAACCGCAAAGGCATCATAGAGAGAGTTGGGGAGGCCATCTGATCTATCGTGGTGGGGTAATCCTTGGAGAGTCTTCGGCAACTTTGACACATGCCAGGATGATAAAATGCCAATATCGTCGACGTGGGAAGGTGTTTTTGAAACCTTTCGTGCATACTTCCAAGCCCGGTTGAATACGTCACGGGGCTCTTTTGGAATCTCTTGCGCATAATTCCAAGCCCTGGAGAACATGGCCTGGGAAACTCCGGTAAAATATAGATGGCCCAAAACGCCTAGTAATTCCAGAGCATCGGCGTAAGCCTGATTGGTTGATTTAGAGTCCTCCAAAAACTGAGCAGAGACTTCAAATGTAGCATAGACATCTCCGTATCTTGAAAAGTCTTCTGTATTCCGAAAGCGTAGTAGGGATGGACGTTTCTTTTGCTGTTGAAACTCCTCCTCGTATTCTTTTAATTCGCATGGGCGTTGGTGGATATATGCACCTGCTTGTACTATGGCTAAAGCATGTTGTGCCAGTAGTTGTACCACAGCTTCGGCGTCACGTCGTTTCTCAGATTGATGTGCTTCAGGGGTGTTTGATGCTTTAAATAGTAAATCAATAGCATCTTCGACGTCCAGTTTCTCCAGAGTTTTAGAACCAGCAGTTCCATAATAAGACTTCTTATAATCCCGGCTAGTGATTATTGTCGTTGCCCCAGGTCCTGTTGGAAGATACGGATGTAAGTTTTGCTCGGGGTTATCAGCGTTGTCGAGGACAAAAAGATATGGATGTTTTATATTGCCGAAAAACACCATGGCTGATTTGAAATCCTTGATTTTTAAGCTTGCATCCCGTTGACATTGCTGGGCAGCATCGAGATAGCCGCGTTCAATAGTTGACGAAGCACTGGCATCAATCCAAAAGACACCCCAGAATCTATCAAGAATCGAAGTTAGCGTAGCTCATGAAAGCACAGATAGATTTGAGTACTCACTTCTCTCGTTGTGTATTCGCAAAATTTAGGGACGCTTCGCTCTTTCCTACTCCGCCAATTCCGATAATGGCAAAGCACTTCCGTGAATGCCTCTGGCCGGTGGCCGAAGGGCAGAGCTTTATTCTCATTTCTTCCAAAAGTTCCTTCTGGCCAGTGAAATTAGGATTCACTTCTCGGGGAATGACCCAGTGTATGTTTCCTACGTCGAGTGTCAGTACTGGTGCAGAGCATCCTCTTGAATATGAAGATTTAATCTGCCTCAAACGGTGTCACGGTCGTCTTACCTCGACTGGGGTCCCATTTCTGGTGACCTTGGGCTGGATGAAACCTCATTAGCCTACGCGGAATAGCAAGACGAAGAGCAAAGTGGTTTGGACATACTGTTGGCATAATTGTGGATTGTTGTAGTATCTAAAATATGTATATTAAATACAATCCCGAAATAGCTAGCTTTGAACCTCACCTCCGAAATGGGCTGACCCAGCAATATTGTATTGTTTGCCCGATCCCCCTGACTGAATATTGTTCGTGTTTCCAGGCCCCATATTAGCAATGTTATGACCACCACCGCTGTGCATCTGTGAGACAGAACCTGTCTCGTCAGGGAGAGAGGATGGCATTTCGTTCATCTCCTTGATTGCATCTGCGAGCTCCTTCACCTGCTCTTTGGTTGCAATCCCCGCCAGCTTTTCGGTTGCGATCAGTTGAGCATCCTTTAGTATCCCCTCCATCAACTGTTCTACTCGTGCACCTTTGAACGACGCGGTTACTGCTTTGTATCGATCGAGAAACTTGTTATTGCCCCCAGGAAGAACCTTCTTGAAGATTTTGTCAAGTTTCTCGACCTTTCCCTTGCATTCCTCTAGTACCTTTTCCAAGTCCTCTTGCCCAGATTCGTCTAGCTTATCTGCCTCAAGTTTGGCCTTTTCGAGGATGCTGCGGACCAACGGCAGTCTTGCAGCCACGCGGCGGAATGCTTCAGGTTGGCCCTTTGGATCATTGGTGGCATCCCACACTTTTTTAACTCCATCGATGATAGATATCACTGATGCGACAAGGCCAATAACGAATGCAACCTCCGCCATGGGGAATAGCTATCAGCAGTCAGATTGTGTGTTATCGAGGGTAGTTTGAATTAGCAAGAGTCTGCTACCATCATTGCGCAAGCTCATCAACCTTTCAAATTCTGGGAAACTGGTAATGACTCGTGATAAGGTACATTGCAAAAAGTGGCATAAATCGTGATGTGACAAACCTTTTGTTCGGAGAGTCGAATGCTTTAAGCTATGCCGAGACTATCCAGCGCGATGGGGATATATACTATCCTTACCCGGCTCTTCCCAAGGTCGCTTTCAAACGATTTTAGGCTGCCGTTGAGCATCCAGCGAGAGGGAGAGAGAGAGAGCACTTTTGTTACTGGGCGGGGATGTTCAAACGAGGCTCTCGAAAGGCGAACCGCATAATCTGTCAGTATGCTGGGGCGACTCAGCCCACCGGCTAAAGGCCGCATGGTTTGGGAGCTTCAGCCAATTGAAACCGTTCAGTCCCAACTAAGCCGGAGGATTCCACTCAACGAATAATTATGGCGCAAAGTCAATGCATATATACGAAGAAATGCAGGCTCGGGGGCTGAGGCACATTTCGGGACCTGCTAACTATGTTGGGTAAGGGGATCCCGGGATCCCCAAGAAAAGGCAGCCGTACCCGTGTTTGGGTAAGGTCAGGGACGTCAAGGTTAATGAATAAGGATGTTTATCACTGACTATACTCAGAAGCTATTTCCATAAGCCCCTTACTACAGATCTCTCCCACTCGCGATGCATTATGTGTCTTGTTGGAGAAATGACGAGACTTCTATTCCCCGCACGATCTTCACACTCAAGGTCCGTGCGCCTTCCAAGATCTCAGTCTAAAGGCGCCACACCCGTTCCTGCTCTGCGACCTTGGACGATCTCTCCAACTGCTGCTCAATATTCCCAGCGAATTGTGGGAATAGTTTATAGTATCACTTCTGTTCTCGCTACATCGAACTGCCTACCTAGATACATGGCGATTATTACTGGCTTCGTTCTCATTTTGCTGGGTTAGGGCATCGCGGAGAGCCTGTCAGGGCAAGAAAATATATTTCAAGTGCCACTAAACGACTCTACAGGGTAGAGCCTAAGTCTTGGAGAACAACAGTCGTCGGTGCCGACCAATGGACTCAGGAATTGAATCCAGCATTGACAAAACCCAACTCAGCAGCCAGGCACTTCAAAAGCCGGGCATCACATTCCGGAAACAAAATCAGCGATAAGTAGCACTGGTTCTTGTAGTCTATTACGGAATTCCCGTTCTGTAAAGTCTTTGGTCTAAAGTTATATGTAGTCCATCCACAATCTAGGCGCAGCCGTATGTGGATTTCGCAGATGCTGCATTTTATTTTTGTGATGCCGGTTCGTCGGATTATTTCAAACGCTATCGCGCTCCGACTTGTTGGCTGCCTTTGCCTCGCGGGCCTTGGCAGACCATGGGAAATGCGCGACGGGGACAACGAAGAGTTGCTACAGAAAAGTCGGTTAACTTGGTTCGGGGCAGAGTAAGGGGGTAAAAGTACCTGCTATCGGCAATACCAGCGAAGGCATTGTACCACGCCATAAAGGCAGTCATGAGACCAAAGTACCCACCAGCCTTGATACAGTTGGTATTTGGTTCGCCATCCACAGCATTTAGGTGTCCGATAGCGAGCATCAGGAAGGCCAGGTCGACTGTCAAAAATACCAGGAAGAAGGCGACGGTAGAGCGCAGAGTGCAGATGAGCATTAGAGTGGTAAAGATGAACCACCCGATGAGGAAGAAGCCAAACGCGTTGGAGAAGTCGTTGACGCCTCCCCCCTCATATGCTGCTTTGACGTCGAATCCACCGGGCGTGAATATGATTGCAAAGGACATCCAGAAGCCACCGTATGACGATAGTGCAGTAGCACCAAAGGTGTTTCCTACAGCCATTTCCCTATATAGTGGTTAACCCTGCGCTAGATTGCCAGTGCATAAGATGAGTAAAGACATACCACATGCCAGCTAACAGCTGGATAAGTCCACCATATCCAAATGCCAATCCAACGACAATGTTGGGATCAGTAACGTTCTTGGCCTGGACGTTGATGAGAGAGAGCACGAAGCTGGTCAAGGCAAAAGCGCTCAGTCCGAGAGGGGCAGGGTTGCCAAACTTCCGGGTGGTGGTAGGTTTGTAGAGACCGGGCTGGAACTCTCCTCCAAAGGCAGCATATCTTGCTGATTCCCCCGTGTTCATGTGAGCCAGCGGGTTTCCTCCGTAGGAGCGCATCGCAGCCTCGTGTCCATTTCCATTGCCATTGACATTGCCATTGGCACTAGCCCATTGCTGCACCCCGTCGCCCTCTAGCTCCTTCTGAAAGGCATGGTCTTGAGTTGCGGTTGTTGAAGCCATTGCAGCACAAAGGACAGAAAAGTAGATTATGAAAGGCGCCTGAGGTAGGAAAACACAGCCGGGGGAAAGAAATGGGGGAAAATTTATGAACTGGAGAAAAGGAGGATACGATTACTTATACGTGCAGACAAGCACATAGTGATTGTGGGGGGCGTGCGGGGAGGGTATGCGGAGAGGCTCATTGCGGCGAGGGGTTCAGCGCCAGAGCTTCTTATTGTGGCGAGACGTGGGGTAGGAAGTGTGGAGAAAGGGTGGGGAACCCAGATTTCGGTAGTTATTCTTTGGTAGTAAACAGTTAACGAGGCCGAATAATATGGGGGGCGGCGGGGAGGCGGCGGGGTTCGGTGACGCGGGGAATGGTCGTAGCGTCGGGGTGACGCAAGTAATACCTAATCCACAGCCGAACAGTTCCTGGCCAAACTACAGGAGTTATGAACAAAAGATATGTCTTGATAGGCTCAAGGGTAGTCAAGTAGTCGGCCAATCTTGAACAATGGATCTCCAAAAGTGGGAAGGAGCCGCTAAAGATGTTATGCTAGCAGTTAGTTCTGAGGCGAATCTCGGCCAGCAATGCTTTTCTCACCTAGGTCCTCACATGACAATTTCTCGGAGGTAAGGAACTGCTCTCGGGGGGATGGAAGCAGAGCCCATGAAAACAGATATCAAGCCGACCAGCAACCGACAGTTTGTAAACTCATTTATTTCCAAACTACAGAGGGGGGCCGTGGTAACAAGACTTCGCGTTCGTATCATAATTGTAAGAAATAAGCTTTTGTTCCCAGCCGGGAAACGAGTATTGGCAACCCTAAATTTTTGGCATCGTCATTTGGGTGGCACTAGCGCGGGAAAAAAACCGAACGCACGAAAAAAAATTGCCGGCACCCCCACCACACCACCACCACCACGTTATTTAATTTACATTATCTCTTTACCGTTAACAATCTTCTTTGATGGTCTAACGGTCATGATTTCCGCTTGTCATTCGACAAAGCGCGGGAGACCGGGGTTCGACTCCCCGTCAGAGAGCTTAATTCCTCTCTGAGCTCATGGCTCAGAATATCTTTTTGCCTTTTTTTGCCATTTTATGGATTGGAAATAAATAAAAAAAGAGCACGCACCATAAGTAAAGTAGTACAAAGTGGGACATCACGCACATTGAGTGTAATTTTTATCAAGACCACGCATTGCAAGCTTCAGTGACATTTTTTGCTCATGGGTAATATATACTACCATTCTATACGCCTATTCAATTTCCACGCTATATCTCAACCAGCACCGGCTTATCCTCCTCCTCCTCCTCCTTCTTCTCCTCCCCCTCAACCCTCAACGGCACCTTATTCTTCCCCTTCCTATACACCCTCTCATCTCTCGGATCAAACCCTCCATTCCCCCACGTCGCCCACTCCGGCGTCTCAGGCCCCATATAATCCTCCGGCGTAAACGGCTCCCCGCTCTCCAAGTGCTCAAAGAACTTGGCATAATCGATGCGCGTGTGCCACTTCCCCGCCTTCTTGAACCGGTCGCTCGCAATCAGGATGCAGCAGCTGTGCGCGTGCTCGGCCGCGATGCCGTAGTTGAGACCGCGCTTCTCGAGAGCGGCGGTGAGGGCGAGAACGAAGGCGCAGACTTCTTCGTAGAAGGGCACGTTTTGCATTGTTAGGCCGGCACCGGCGCTGGAGGAGGTACCGCAGTATGTTACGCCCTTCACTTCGACGAAGCAGGGTAGGCCCTTCTCGACTAGATCCGCGTAGCCCTCCGCCTCGTCTTCGATGTTAAATCCTTTGACGAGGGTAAGACGGAAGACCGTGCGCTGTTCAAACCGCTTCTCGCGCAGGATCTCAAGGCAGCGCTGGAAGCGCTCCCAGAAATCGCGATGGAGCGGCCGATCGATTTTGCGCAGGGACTCGCGGTTCGAGGCGTCGATGCTGACGTAGAGCTGCGTGACGGGCTTGAGGGTGGCGAGTTGGTCGGGGTGCTGCGCGTTGCAGACTAGGAAGGAGGAGATGTGCTCTTTGTGCAACATGGCGGTGAATTCGTTGAGATAGGGGTAGGAGATTGGTTCGCCGACGAGGGAGAGCGCGCAGTGACGGATGCGCATTGCCTCCGCGAAGCGCTCAGCGCGGACACCGGGGACGCCGCGCATCATTTTAATCTTTTGGTAGTGGCCCGCTTTGACGCCGTTGAAGATGTCTTCGGGTTGGTCGACGACCCAGCGCCAGGTTGTGCCGACGGGGTTGGTGCCGTGGCGCCAGCAGAAGACGCATTTGTTGGAGCAGGAGAGGGACGGGGTGGTTTCCATGCATTGATGGGATGCGATGCCGTAGAAGGAGTACTTGTAGCAGGAGCCGCGGCCGCGGAGGGCGGATTTGGTCCAGCGGCAGATCTTGACTCCGGAGTGAGAGCCGACAATTGTGTAGCCCTGCTTCGTGAGGGCGTTGTAGGTTGGCGATCCTTTTGGAACCATCTCCTTGGGCGCAGCTACGGGCTTGGGGTTCTTCTTGCCGTATGTTGTAAAGTCGATTGCCCCTTCTTCTTCGTCGTCTTGTTCCTGTGACTCGGTTTGGCCCTTTTGTAAGATGCGGCCAATATCCTCCACATCATCCATACTACTGGTCGCCTTCTTCTTGCTTTTCCTCTTCAGTTTCACCGAACCATCAGCCTGTACTTCTGTCTCATCCTCATCTGCATCTTCAACATCACTCTCATCAGCGTCGCCGCTACCAACAACCCCTTCACCGAGGTTGCCAGTTTGCCCGAGGTTCTGGAGAACGTCCTCAACGCCCTGCCTCCACTCATCCAATCGCTCTTGTGCATCAACCTTTGCATCTCCCATACCAAGAGGGAACGCCCTCTTCCTCGCGGTAAGCTTGGCCATCCACCTATCAACCTCGGTCGCCTGGGAGCAGAACCCCTCCGCCTCTGTAGGCCAGCCCTCCCTATCACCAAATCCAAACACCGCATAACCCAACAACGCCGACATCGGTGCTGTATCAATGCGGAAATCATTGTGTGTCTCCTGCAGATGCTCGATAAAGGTATCGGTCATGGTATCGATGTTATACGTTGGCAGGAGGAGAATGTAAAAGTATTTGACATCCGCCGCGCCATCTTCGGATTTCGGGATGTTGAGGAAGTATTCATCGTAGTCCTCGAGCTCGGCAAGGTCGTGCGCAACCGGTGCGAGGAACTCATATTGGCTCGCCTCTGCGCCGGCTTTCATGGTATCCCCGAGTTTGGTAGTGAGTGCCTTTGCCGTCCTCTCAGTGCTACCAGCTAGCGTCGAGTAAAAGACCAAGACCTGGAACTTGACATCCTTGCTCGCCGCCTGGTCCCTCAAAGGCGACTTCTTGCGGGTGACTTTTCCGACAACTCGTTTCGGTCCCGCCTTCTTCACTTCCGCGGAGATGGGCGCCTTCTCGATCAATTGCTCGCGTGGGGGGTTCGCAGCGACCACGGGCGCCTTCTCGGTTGGCGTCGCGGGGGGTGTGTATATGATCTTCTCGCGGCCGACTTTGAGGTGTAGCACCGTCCTCGTGATCAGCAGCAGCGCGAGCGCCGTCAGGATCAGCGGAATTCGATAAGTGTGCCAAAGCACGATGATATCTTGAAATAAAAATTGTTAGCCGTTTTGCTCCGGGCAACAATTCGTAATTTGCGGGCAAAAACACTTACAATGCTCCGTCGCATTGGAGGCCGTATCAGCCCCGAAGTAGTCGTTGTTCGCCATGGTCGCTGTCAGTCATGTTGCTTTCAAAGCAGAAGGCATCCAGGAACACTATCGCAGAAATTCCATGGTGGGGAAGTTTGAGCAAAGCGATGGCCCCTCACATTTAAAAGTGGGGAAACAATCGTGCGGAAAGCGCTTAAGTTAGAAAGTACAGTAGCTGGGGATAAACGCCATAGCTACGGCAATGAATTGCAAGCCACTACCGCAGTTTTCAATCGTTGAAATATAACGGATATACTATTCCTCCGGCGGCCCTCCGCACTTTTATTTCTCAGCCTCGCAGTCACAGTCTGGGACAACCTTGCGCGGAAAGATATATAGCTCCCACGACTTCCACTACAACACTTGCATTGTCAACCACACACATCCCAGATCTCTCTCTCTTTCCATCCTCTCCATCTATACCCACCCC
>JPJW01000093.1:0-22441 GCA_000750755.1 Pseudogymnoascus sp. VKM F-4513 (FW-928)
GGCCACAGCAAGTACCATGGCTCATCGCCGGTTCGTAATCTTTCCAGTCTATCGAAGATGTTACTAACGTCTGGCAAGCATGCTAATATCACGTCGTGAGTGTATCTACTCGATGTATTACAACGGGTCTGTCGAGACATGAGATAGTGGGTGGAGGCAGAGTCCTTAGACAGCTATAATGTGCAATTCACTGTGCTTGCTCAAAGGTAGAAGGCGAAAATGCGGAACCTACGACAGTCGTAAGGTATATAATAATATTGTTATTTTCAAGTTGCGATTTAAACTGTGGCTCCAATTGCGGTTGCGGTTGCGGTTGGCTGTTGTGGCTGACGATGTTGTGAGGAGAGCCTTCGACGACGTTAGCGACGTGTAAATCATCGTCACTCTGAAACTAAGGTTACGTCTCAGTTGCCGACGTGAGTGAGAGTTGTAATAAGCTGACGGAGACAATGGCTCACAATTTGTAAGAGCAGCGATCTGCTGGTCACCACCCGGTGATACCAACTTTAGACCACACACCTCGATTTTCTGCTGCAAGGTGCCACTATGCGTAAGTAAACTCCTCCACCCAATTATCCTCACTCAATGGCCGGTCCCCACAAATTACGCCTCACAACATCATCAGCCGCAGTTGGCAACCACAACTACAACTTATATTATTCATCTTATGACATATGATTCTCTTCCTCATTGAGTACTTCATTACTGACCAGCTGCGAAACCTTGGAGCTCACTTCCCCAGCGGTATCCTTGCCATTATAAATTGCCCTCGACTCCCTGCCTTACCCGCAATTGATCCGTTCGCAGCCCTTCAGCAGGCATACACTACACGGTGTAACACCAGTCAGTTGGTTCGGGCGGCGCTAATCAAGACTCGCCGCCCCTCACTAAATTGAGGGGCCGCGATTGACGGATCCACCCAACATACACACGTAGTACCTGCACAAGCGGGGAAATGAAAATGATAATGGGAAACTAAATAACTTGGTATCGTCCCACACCATTGATCTGTTCTCATTGGATGAAATCGACAGACGAAATGTTTCGGAGACGGCAACCATGCATCTGTCGAGTCATCCTGCTGTCCGAACTGGTCAACTAAACGAGAAACAGTTGCATGTCCCCAAGTCGCACAACGAGTTTGCACCCTTCCTATTGTCAGGAAGGAATACGGTACCTCTGTAAACTACAAATGCTCCTTCACTTCACTTCGCTCGCTGCGCCGCTGACGTCTACCTACAACATCGTCAATCACTACCCGTCTCAATCTATTATAGCCGTCCTTCCGCCACTCGCACCGCTGTGCCCGACGACAACCTCTCAGTTTCGCCCCTGCGCTGACGAGGTGCGCTTGAGCCTCATCGCGTCGCTTCCGTTATGCTCCTCACCACACTCGTTACTTCGGCATGGCTCTTCCTCGGAGGCGCCAGAGTTGCCAATGCCATCGACCTCGACATTGATAGTGATGGTTCGTAATCTGCCTCCCGATCGCAACTCTCTTCCCCGCTGACTCTCTCACTCTTATAGAATCCATCAAAAAGGCCGCGTCGATGATAGTATACGATATGATGCTGGAATACAAGGGGAATCTGTCAGGACAAACGCCGGGACTGCTTCCTGGGCCACCCCCAACGCCGTTGGTCCTCGACGCTGGCTACTTCTGGTGGGAGGCAGGCGCCATGTTCGGCTCCCTCCTCGACTACTGGTACTATACTGGCGACTCCTCATACAACCCCGAAATCAAGCAGGCGTTGATCCACCAGGCCGGTGACCACAACGACTATCTCCCCCAAAACCAGTCCGTTGGTATGGGTAACGATGATCAAGGCATATCCCCCCCCATATAGCCAGCATCGCGACCACAGAGCTAATCGTCCCACCACAGGATTCTGGGGCATGTCCGCCATGACGGCCGCCGAGTTCAACTTCGAGAACCCTCCCCCGGATCAGCCACAGTGGCTCGCTCTCGCCCAGGCCGTCTTCCACACCCAGGCCGAGCGCCTCGACCCGAAAACCTGCGGCGGCGGTCTGCATTGGCAAGCCCGAGCCGGACCAGCCGCAATGGCTCGCCCTAGCCCAAGCTGTCTTCCACACGCAGGCCGAGCGCCTCGACCCGGACACCTGCGGCGGCGGTCTGCATTGGCAGGCCTACAGTTACCTCAATGGGTACAGCTACAAGAACTCCATCTCTAACGGCTGCTTCTTCAACATAGGGGCGCGCCTCGCGCTGTACACCAAAAACGCGACGTACGCCAAGTACGCGGAGGAGTCTTGGGAGTGGATGACCGGCGTCGGATTTATCGACAAGGACTACAACATCTTTGATGGCGCAGACCAGGCGGATAACTGCACCGAGATCAACCAGGTGCCCTTCTCATACAACGCCGGCATATTCCTCCTCGGCGCCGCCACCATGTACAACTACGTTCGTTTCCCCGTCTCTATTTCCTCCCCCACACACATTCCCCCCACCGTCAATCAAAACTAACCACCCCCGAGACGGATGGCAGCGCCATCTGGAAGGAGCGCGTCGAGAAGCTCCTCGCCCGAACGATTGAAGTCTTCTTTCCCAAAGGCATCGCCTTCGAGGTCGCCTGCGAAACTGACCTGTCGGGGTGCTCTATCGACATGTTCGCCCAAAAGGCCTTCCTCACCCGCTGGATGGCCGCCTCCACCAAGGTCGCCCCCTTCATCTACGAGGACGTCATGAAGCCGCTGCGCACCTCCGCCGCCGCCGCCGCCCTCCAATGTTCCGGGTCGCCCACGGGTCGCGTCTGCGGCCTCTCGTGGAGCAAGAAGGAGGCGTGGGACGGGACGCATGGCGTTGGACAGCAGATGGCGGCGCTGGAGGTGATTCAGTCGCTGCTAATCAAGAGGCGCGTAATATTGTGTCAAATTCCACGGGCGGGACGAGTATAGGAGATCCAGATGCGGGGCATGACGAGGTGGATTACGCCAAGACGACGCCGCCGACGACGGCTGGGAAGGTGGGAGCAGGCATTTTGACGGTGGTCATTGGGGGGTTGGCGGTGGGGATGTTTGGTTTCATGAGTATTTGAGAGAGATGAGGTTGGAAAGAGATTGTCGTTGAGGGTGTATGTTGCATTTGTTTTTATCCCTCGGGGTGACTGGCATTATCCGGTTATTTCGCTCTTCGGAAGGGAAGGAAGGGCGTATTTTTTGGCTGTATTATTGTTTTGTATTTTTATACTTAGTGGCGGGACGGACGTGGATGGTCCCATCGTGCATCGGGATCACTTGCGCCCGACGGAGATTCATCCGCTCACTACTCAGATAAATTCTCGACTCCGAAGACAGGAGGTGGCAGAAGGTGGTGGAGGTTGCGTTGTCGTCGATGGTAATAGTGGTAAGAAGGTGAGAATGATAAGTCACTCTTCAAGTAACCACTCGTTTCTTTAGACGCTATTGAACGATGATAATGATCATGTCACGTTGCAGTGAAGATGACTGGAGCAACCTTTGCAAATGGCATATTGAAAATCTAACAGTGAGATGCGGGCTCCTTACTTTTCGCTACACGCTTGCTATCGCAGGTTACTGTCCATTCTGAGTACGAGGTTAAGTAAGGAGAATTGCGGGATAAACGTAACTAAGCTACTTTTACCTATATCTTGGCTAACCTATAACAGCACAAGTGTATGTTTTACCCCATGTACCCCCTTCTGATGTTTGGAGACTTGAGGTTCTGACATACCCGGCGTGATCAATAGGAGCTGCTGCTGAGGGCGGCCCTCAGCCCCTGCTTCATCATCGCTTGGCCTCCGGAGGCAAAACTAATAATGCCCATCCTCATTCCATTAAAATTTGTCCAAAAATTACCTTCGAGGTGGTAGCCCGGGAAAATCTAATGTCAAGAAAGCGAAGCAGTTCGAATCGAGCACCGAGGGCGTGAAGCGCCATGCGTCGTGCTGTGCTCTCGGCGTCGTATCCAGGTCTTTCATCCATTCCTGGGTGGCCCCCTGGCCTGTATGCAGGTTCAACGGCTTGGACTTATCATGCTCACGGGGTCGACTAGCAGTAATGGATCGTGAAGAAGAACGGAGGCTTTATTTGTGTCATTTGAGAAATAAAGCCTCCGATCTTCTTCACCGTAAAACCCGCTTCTGGGTGAAACGGGTTTGACGGTAACATGGCGAGCTGCGCGGTTGTCGTAGGTAATTTAAGACCCCTGAACTAGATCTGCTCAATAAATAAGACAGGTTCAGGTAGCTTTTCAGCCTCACATAAATCAAGGGACTAATTTCGGGCTGGACCCATATCGTTAAAATCGCGTTTTGCAAGAGATTTGGTACGCGCTGTCTCACAACGATGATCTTGTGCTTCTTCGGGCAATTCGTCACACTTAGCGCGATCGAAACCAGAAGCACGGCCCTTGCCCGATAGAATTAGGCACCACTAAATGATCCCGATGAGTCCTCGCCAGGTAACAATTCGGTGTTTCTAGAACCTTCTACCAACCTGTTGCATGGAGGTGTCAGTTTCTGTGAAGACAAGGGAAGAACGCCTTACCTAGAGTACAATCACGCGGCCTTCATATGTATAGAAATCTGGCTCTTCTCAGTCGAGGGCCGCTATTGTCGGATTAAGCTCTGTGTCTATTGTCGCTATTATTCTGATTTCCCTTCTATCACAAAAGAGCTCGTTGATTATTTAGTCATGCCTTGCCTTCCACCGGAATTGATATTATATATTATGCAATGTCTCATCCCCTCCAATCCTCCTGTGGCTTTCCGGGCATCTCATCCTGTCACGCGCACACTGCTCGCCTTCTCTCTCACATGCAAACTCACCTTCGCTCCGGCCGTCCAACTTCTGCATTTGCACTGCCTTCGTATAGATTCTAACGAACGCCTACGGCGTCTAATAGCCACTTGTCCGCTCCTCTCGGCAACAGCCAACAATAATTCAGGCACAGAAGATAGAGAGAATGGTTGCGATGCCACCTCCCTCCTCTATCTGAATACATCGAGGTGTCTCTACATCTCTCCATTTCTTGACGACAGCATTGACGAACCCCTGATCGTCCAAAGAGTCAATAGCCTTTTTTTAGCAGTTTCTTTAAGCTTAAAGCGGCTAGTTATCGACATGCCGCTGCGGTCCCTCTATCCTGAAGACGACCATAACAGAGTCCGGCCTATCCTGCGGGCAGCATTCGCCAGTTTAAAATTCATTAAGGAATTTTGCTCTGTCCGGGACGAGTTGTTCCTCGACACAGTCAACCCGACCAATGAAGCGAAAGTCTGGTCCTTTTGGCCCCACCTCGAGCATCTGGCGCTTTACAACGTCGACGTAGCGTCTTCCAAATTCCTTATTGCTCTCCGGAGATGTGAGGGTTTGACAAAGCTCGTTCTCACGCGACCAGATGGGTTGGAAATGAGCATTGAAGATTCCGATTTTCCTCCTTTGCCGCATCTTCAGCTCATCAAAATTGTGAATACGGCGGAGGGTCACCGCCAATGGCCTCTTTTCCGTCGACTAACATGGAGATCATGCTTTCTGGGACGCATCTTGACAGAAAGTCCGCATTTCTCTCCGGCCAACTACATGGCCGAGCCGGCCGCAGCTGCACAGGGTGCTATGGCTAAACTGTTCAACATCAATGTGCCCATTCCTGCTGGCAGAGAAGGCTATGAGGCAGAAGTCTGCCAGGAATGGGTGCGCAACCATGCCGTAGACGGCAGTCTCTGGGAGCTTCACGGTGCACCTATCTCAAGAGATATGGAGGAAACTCCCTTGTGCTGAGGGTTACTGTTGCATAGTCGAAGACTGTCTATTCTTAGACGGAGTAGGAGCTGCTATGGGTGTTGGCTGGCTCTTCTTTGCCATGTTGCGCCTACACGGCTTTAGGGGGCTCACCAGCAGAGGGACCGCGACACTGGCAATCGTTTGTTCAGCAAGAGGCGTTAAAGGTCATGGCAATAAAGTCTGCGATAACATTTGCTATCACTTAAAGTAGTTTATCCTGCTTAGATAGGTGACTAAATTTTGATAACATACAAAATTCCGATGTGGTAGAGGGGGATGACTCAATAAGGCTGAACGCGCGCGGTGGGCTGAAACACTTGAGCTAATCGCAATGCGCGGATTCATCTGCAAGCATTATATGTTCCCACGTGTTGGTCTACGAACCCGAAGGTCACGTATGATAGAAGCAGAATAATCTGAATTGCTGCACCAGCTAGACTGAATTCACTCACCGGTTATACTGCTGGTCAGACAAATGCTGCATCGCTGTAGGCGGCCGAGGCAACCACCATTTGCGTCGTACAAGCATACGCGCAGCTACTTGAATTGCGGATTCAACTGTGGCTCAAATCGCGCGTCCGGTTGCTATCTATGCCCGTGAGTGTCGAAGGTGGTAACAAGTTGATAAGAGACAAATGGCTTACGATTTTAGAAATAGCAGCGATCCAGTGTTGCCCGAGTAGTACTCGCTCTGAATAGTATTCGACGAGTCCCTGAGTACTTTGGGTATTCGATGATATTTATAAGTACTCGACTATTCGACGAATACTACTACTCGAGTACCCCGAGTATTGCCAAGCCCTTGGCAAAGAGGAGTAATGTAATTGAGCGTATATGTGCCGAGCATCTCCTTTGCAGTGTCCTGAATCTGCGCGAGTTGCTCTGAGCTTACTGCAACCGCTGAGATCTTAGGCGACGCTACCGCCACTAAAACTTAAACCCCGTATAATAAGTGCTAAATCTATCCGCCTTATTCCCTTCTGCCCTCCTGTGGTGACCGTCGGCGGGCTTTGTTTGGATGGGGTTCGGTCTGACCACTACAGCCCTACGACTCCTTCTGCGGACCTTTCCTCGAAATTTGCCTATGCTGACTTCAACCCGCTGACTTCTGATGTGCTGACTCAGATTCGCTGAGGGAACCAAAAACGCTTCCAATTTGCCTTACAATATCCTTGCCGACAAAGTCTGTCAAGCCCCGTCTGTCATCCCAGTTTTAACGCCCTGCTGTCACCTTTCATTTATGCCGACCTGAACTCTCGATCTCATCAGCTGTTTCTCCTGCTCCTCCCATACTCCGCTACTACCATCATCATCATCGTCCCACGCTTTCATCTTCCTCGCCTTTCTCACCTTCCTCATCTTCCTCGCCCTCGTCGTCATCGTCGTCATCTTCGTCATCTTCGTCATCTTCGTCATCTTCGTCATCTTCGTCATCTTCGTCACCTTCACCTTCGCCCCCCCCGTTCTCCATCCGTCGTCTAAAACTTTGACCTATCTCCCTCGCCCACTCCCTTCGACGGAGAGGTCAAGCACCAATCAAGATCGCCGTCATCCCAAGCTTCGAGCTCCCAGATTGCCTGGCTGAGATTGCTCACTCTTCCTAAAGCAGATATTTCCCATCCGCTCCCGCGCGTCCAGCGGCATCCGGCTCCACAAAGGCAAAGGCGATGAAGCGCTGGGAGTAGCGGCGGTACTTCCGGTTGGCTGGCTGTAAGGCTAAGTCGAGCGACGGGCTTTGGGTAGCAAGTCTGGGGCTTGGTGCTCCGGAGGCAGCAGAGAAGGTTGCGACTAATGTCCAGCATGGTCTCCTCGCAGCGGTCCGGCATGCAGTTCAATGCAGCCATGAGGCCAACTCCATATCCCAGGGTCATACACGGAAGATATTGCATTAAAGCCAAGAAGGCAGAGTATCGACCAGGGCCCTCTTGAAAAAATGCTGCGAGGTTTTAAGGTCGCTGAATTCGAAGGCTTCGCCGATATTGATGTTGACCCGCGCAGTTTCTCTGTCTTTCGCGATAGCTGGGTAAGCGTGATTGAGGTAAATCGAACGCAAAATGCGAGATACGGATGCCAGTGGATGGTGGTGTGTTCACGGCTTGGGTGGACGGATGGTGCGCGTAGGAGTGTATATCATGATGGTTTTACGCGTTGAAGTTTGGGAACGAGCGGGAGTTTGTGGGGTTAGATTCTGGTTTTGAGGTTGTCACGTCGTGCATCGATGTCCCTCCTCGTAAATTGATCACTTTCCTTCCACCAACCTCCGCCCCAAGTGTCTCCCGATAAGCTCCTCACCTAAACAACAATAAACTCTCCGTCGACCTCTCTCATCCACTTCTCCCACCCAAACACCTCATGTCTCATCCGTCCTTTTTCCTCCCCCCAAATTTTTTCCAGAATTTTTAGACCAGCGTGAGTATTTCCATATCCGCCTCTCCAAGCAATCCCTCTACAGCGCTCAAGCACGACATTCCTCTCCATTTCTCCCACGGCCTCGCTCCCAGCCACAACAGCGGCCACAACAGGAACTTCCCCATCGCATCGCAACTCTCGACTCCTTTCTCTCCGAGACTCGTGACGTAAAACAGCACCTGCCTGACATGCTGCTGTATTGTGATGTGGCCCGCAGGAAGATACGGCATGGTGATACGCTCGGTGTACAGCAGAGCGGCGTGGCGGAAGGCCTCGGATACGTAGCCGAAGTCGCCGATCTGGTCTGGAGATGGGACGATTGGGTGAAGGGACGCGAGGAGGGCGGAAGGGGAGAATGTCCATTTCTGCAGCGCGTAGCGTGTTGTGCGCCACTCAGTCCAAAAGTGGATGCGTGGGTCGGAGCAGTGTATGGTCGGAGATTCAATGTAGGGGGTGCTTGTGGAGGAGGAGAACCGCTGTGCGTATTGCTTGTATATTTCTTCAAGGGTTGGTGCTGAGGTCTGAGGAGGTGGGTGTAAAAATTGATGGGGTGTGTGTGCTGTGGAGGGTGTCGAGCACGGAGCGGTTCTGTGCGAGGAGATTAAGGCGCCCAAGTAGGGCAATGATGGCGAAGAGTTTGCCTTCGCAGCCAGCGAGGTTCTCAATCGCGCCTGAGGGCGTCCAGGGTGACGCAATCATGCCCAGATAGCCGTCATGGAGTTGGGCCTCGCGGTCATTGACGGTCGCAGTGATGGCATCGAAAAAGGTAAAGATGCCCTCCATCCATCCCCAGTTGGCAGCCTTGACGCCAGAGGCACGCATGTCGAGGAGCTTTTTTACACCTGCAAACTGGATCTTGAATTACGCAAAGCCCGTCTCGAAGATGCGATAGTGGCAAAGTATCAGGAGCGTTGCAAGAACCGCATCGTGTTTCGCGAGGGAGGGGCTTGAGAGCTGGGCGTTGAGAAGAGAAACGGCGAGGCTGCGGTGGTGGTACTCTTCTTGCACAGACGCATCGTCCAAAGGCGTCTCTGACGCCCTGAAGGCATTAGAAGGTCGCCGTGGGTTGTATGACCGTGTAAAATCCTGCCTGTCCTCGGATGACTGGTTCCAGCTGTGCTGGCCGAGGTTGTGTTTCCTCCTCATCCGCAAACTGCACGAAGCGAGCGCATAGATTGCGTGCTGTAGGCTCTGGCTTTCTGCGGCCAGGCTCAGGGTATGCTGTCTGTATGGATTACTGGGCCCATCAATTGCTACAGTGGTTGGGCAGATGGTCTTCTCGTAGTAATTCATGTAGAAGCTCCGTCGTGGAGAAACATTTGGGAGGAGTCCAATATTGAGGGATCCCGTGATACAGTTCTTCAAGCCCTGGTGCTGCCGTGCATAATCGTCACCTTTGACCGAGGACCACGAGTCTTCGGTCATATGTGGGCCTGGCACGAAGGGCTCGGAGCTATGAGAACGAGGCAAGCCTGTAATATTAGCACTTCGCCATCAGCACAGGTACGGGTAGCTCACCCAGCACATCCTCATAATAATCAGTATGGGACACATTACAGAGGCCCGGCGACTTAGCTAGCCGTCGATTTTCGGCAGTGTCGAACAATGCCGGGTGAGAACGGAGGCTCGAGCTGACATCTGGGTTCTGGTAGAACAGCTCAGGGCAGGAAGCCGATCCTCGATGGTCTCCAGACGTCCCATGCAGGGAGGCGTGGCTCATTGAGGAGCTTTCAGGGTAGCTATGATATATATTCATCTGGCTGTTAACGTGAGGCACTTCCTCAACGTGATATGCCTGGGCAGTTGGAGAGTACTCTGCACCACTATACGCCATTAACGAGACACTGGATGGGGACAACAAGTCCTCGCCGTATCTTATCACTGGCGGCTGCAGCCGGTGCACTGAGTGGCGGAAAGGATGCCTCTGGTTTTCAGCGGGAATGGCGGCCCTCACGTGGAGGTTCTCCTGCGACGAGCTGCAATCCGAGCTGGGACCCGGGGAGTGCAGGAAATTCGGGAACTTGGGGTTCATGTGCACAAAGTCGTGGCTGGTATAAGGCGAAGTAAGACGTGGGATCTGGATCTTAATGTCGTCGTCCCCATGATGCCCGCCAGCAGCCATCCGGTTGATACTCGACGTAGGCCGCGGCCGTGAGCAGGTCTTCGGCGGGCTATTGACAGCAGGAGCGGAATTGGCGACTGGCAGAGACAGGCCTCGGAGCTTGCCACGGCTGGCAACCCCGACTCCCCATGTCAGCTGCGTCTTGTAGCCAGAGCAGTCGTTGCCAATTTCCAAGCATGGCGAGCAGTAGGGCCGGCGGCGGTCACACTTCACGTTGCGTTTATGACAGGCGAGTCGGCGGCGCCACTGGCGGGAGCTCTTCTCTTTCGTTTTCGGGAAGCAGCATCACAATCTGCTGAAGCTGTTGATGGACATGGGAGCGGCAATGTCATGCTTGGCTAAAGGTAGTGCCTAAATGCGGTGCATTGAAGCTCCGATGAGGCAAGAGCAGACCGTGGAAATGTTCCTTAGACAAATAGTAGTAGCTTGGGTTTTGTTTTGTGTGGGGGGAGAAGTGGACAAGCACAGGTATGGCGGACTTATAAACCCAAGTTTTAAGTGGAGAGACGCATGAGCGTTCAACAGGGCCAGATAGCTGTTTGCATGTATGCAGCAAGTGATGGAGAGGGCCAACTGGAGGGAGATATGAGGAAGTGGACGGGGAGGGATATTGGAGGGGGGATGAGGGAGGAGATGGAGGGACGGGGATGACAAGGATGGTGGGTGTGGCGCGGCCAGGCAAGTCCAAGTGCGTGATCCGAGTACCTAGCGCGTGTTTGCTTTTCCCTCACTCTGAGCGACACTGAGTGTGGACGAGGCAGCCCGAACGAACCGCATCGTTCCCCACGTTTCGAACAACATGTTTCGTGGTAGTAGCCCACCATTGAGATTTGACGCCCTCCACAATTATGCGCGCGACAGCGGCAATTTTCAATGGACTGGCAAATTTAGATACGTCATACATAGTACGGATATTGCCGCCTTAATCGCTCAGTGACAAACGCCCGACCCATCAAACAAACTGACGACTTGGAACATTTAAAGGTGGCCAAATGATCGTGTGTAAGTTCTTCGAAGATCTTGAAGTAATGAAAACGCTTTATCGGAATTAACCACTAACTGCGATGATAGTCGTTCAAGATACAGACTACTTGCCATCGGCGGTGAAAGGCCATTACGAGTGTAATTGTCACCTGCATAGCAATCTTAAATGGGTTCAAGGCTGATTTCAGAAGCATCCCACAGGAATACAGAGGGTTATATAGGGGGCATCGGGCTTGATTCTATCGGAAACATAGATTACCAATCTCCAAGACAATACTTCTCAGAACAGACTATGTCAGCCAACGACGCAGCCCAGCAGCAGCGAATGCAACGGACGGATAACGATGCAGAGCAAGCTGTATCTAGGCAAACAGATGAAGCTCAACGCTTTATTTTTGAAGATTTGAACACGAGTGAAGGCGTCCACCTTGTCATTGTCTCAACAGCGACTCCCGGAAATCCGATTACAGCCAGGAATATCACCACTGGGAATCGAACTTCAAAGTGGCTTGGTCAAATGTCTGACGAGTCCCTACAGACACTCTCACAGAATAAAGTGGCTGTTCCGTCAACCTCCATCCAGAAGACAATGCATTCGTGCCTAGGTCTTCATTAAATACAGTGTCTGCACCACCTTTCAAAGGGCCCCAAGGCAGGCCGCTAAAAAAACCACGAACGGCTCTGGCATACAAAATCACCGAGCAAGTCAGCCAAGGAAAAGCCTGTCAAGAGCAAGTCGGTCAAGAGCAAGTCGGTCAAGAGCAAGTCGGTCAAGAGCAAGTCGGTCATGGCCAAACAGCTACAAAATCAGTGACCCGCAAATTATTTCAACTTCAACCCCGATCATTGCGACACCGTCAGCAGCGCCAGCCGATCACACTGCAACGCACAATGCTGTACATAAGTTGGAGAAGAAAAGGAAACGCACTACGCTACCATCACAGCCTGCTTATACGGATGACACTCAAGCGGATGTGATGAACTTCAGCAAGATAACTGTCATTCAAGCACAGAATGGCTACAAAGAAGCTAGGGGCCGCCTGAGTGATGTGCTCAATGAACGAGAGACATGCAGAGAACGTTTAAATAAGTCGAAAAGCAAGATCGAACAGTTTGGACTTGAGCTGGATGAGCACAGAAGACATTTTAACTCTAACGGTGTTTATCGTAGTGATAGAGAGTCAAAGCATTCTATGATTCAACGACTAGTCCTCAGAATTAGCGCCGACACAGATTGGACAGACAAGGTATCAGCTAAAAATGACCTGATAAAGGCTGAAGAGGCGCGTTTGACTGAGCGTGTGAAGTCACTTTAAGGCGATGTGAAAATGAAAAAAGCTGTACTCAAAGGGGTTAAGCAGCAGCGTTCAATGTACTCAACATACTAGGAAACTTCGAGCAGAGAGTTTGAAAAGCTCCGATCCATCATAACCATGGATTTCGAAGAGAATTCCCCTGACGACTCTGATACCTCTTCGGAATCTACGATAGAGGATCTCGTTGCAAATTCGGCAACGGACACCAGGAATGTTGAGATAACGCATTCGGCCAATGCTGATATCTCCCCCAACGGGATTGCCAAGGGAATTGAACGTCAAGCAGAGGAAGCCAACCAACAGCACATGACCACGCAATCCATAGATGGCAGAGATGGCCTTGAATCCTCTCAGCTTCCAGAGGACACGGATCGTCTCCATCGAGGGCCATCTCGGCCGCCCCTAATGGTACCCTTGCAAACAAACGCACAGGGGCAGCCTGCAGTATGCACAACGCCAGAAGCAATTCAAGTATCGCTTGCAGAAAAAAGAGAACAGGAAGCTACATCTCAGATCTCCAACATTACACTCCACATGTCCTCCAACTCAGATTTGGTGGAGGGACGCAATCAGCGGCGAGATGTTTCGCATGCTATAAGTATCGCCCAGGAATCGTATCCTACAGAAGGTTGCGGTCGGGATTTCATCCCGGCGGCCTTGCCGCCCTCTTCAGAAGACTTCAATCCACCGAAACCCCCTGAGCCACCACATATTAGTCTAGTGCAAGAAGCCACAGCTCTATCAATTCGTACAGGGGATCTCTGCTCAGAGGACCGGCATATCCCACGTTCGGCACTCGAGGGAATGACACCGTCTGCAGAAAATCAATACAGCGCGGACGTCGTGATAAACCAACGCCCAGGGCACCAGCCCTCAAAGCCAGCTGAAACAGATTTGGCTTCAATAGGGGCAGGCTCTGAAAATTATCTCGGATCTAAGACTCCACCTCCATTCTTAGGACTCACCTCCTCCCCATCGCCGGTCAACCCCGTGCACAATAAAATAGTGCTTCCGCCAATTACCAGTTTTTCGCCCACACGCGACGCACTTCAACCCTCAGTCTTGCTACCACTAACACCGCCGACTCATCTTCTTAGAATGGGAATTTCCAGTAATTCTTCGGGCCGATATACGACGAATGATAATTTACGAATGCCAGTATTAAGGGGGACAACAGTGCAAGAGAGAGAAGAACAGCTGGCCCTAATCCAAACACAAACACTGCCTCTCCAAGCAACGACATGCACAGCTGCTTCCCCTCGCGTAAACTTCGCATCAACCGTAACCGAAACCCATGGCAACACTGACGTTTCGCTCAACACGGATAACTTTCTTCAAAATTTGCAACTGGTCAAGGATTGGTTAACCACCATCGACCCAAACTTTGTCACTCAACAGATGCTAGGTCAGGAACCAGCCTTATCAACGATACCAGCTATTCCGGTAACAACTGAAAAAGTCCGGCCAGGATGTCCATGTGAAAGTCACAGATACCTGTACGAGAACTGGCCAACTCGGAACGCAGAGCTAGTTATTGGGAGTTGCATGAGACACTGCATGTATTGCGACAAAAACATCAATATGCCAGGTACCCTAAGAAAGCATCTCATATACAGACACGCGGATCTAAACCTTCGGATTCGTAAAGAAAAGAGATCGGGAGGCACAGTTATACCAAGGTGGAAACCACTACCAACTACAGCAATCCCCGATATTCAAAGCACCTCTAATCCCCCCGAATTATGACAACCGACCTTCAATATATTACATAACTTTCAAAAGCTTAGACTACAGCGGTACAGAGATTAGTGGAATGTTGGTAAAGGTCCCGCCCGACAGCGACATCAAGTTATGACTTTTCTCGTACAGGAGGATTAGATATCAGGAGAGTGTTGCTGTATGCATACTTGCGAAGGTAGTCACCAAAGTGAAACATGAGTTGACGTTAGCACCACCGCCGCATAAGATGGCCACCAAAAGGAAACAAGGGTTGACGCTAGGACCACCACGGCCAAGGTGATCATCCATACCATAGGGTGACGACCAAAGCGCCCAAAGCCGAGCTCGCTATCAAACTCAAAAGTTACGATCATACTGAACGGCTGGGGCCTACGCATCACATATAAATGATAAATTGGAGATATGGTGGAAAAGGGCATTCATCGTTGAGGCGTGCCCGTTGGTGGCAATCGGGTTTCATTGATGCCAACCCGAGGACCCACTTTCTTCGATTTAAAAGGATTCTATTCGTTGACTCGCAGCCTTTGTGCCGTGCCGGGCGCTTAACAACTGCACATAGCTTATTGGGTTCCGTGTTGTCACAATTTTACTCTGATCACACACGCTGACAAAGAAAACCAACAACTGTCAAATGAGACACGTCAGTTACTAGAGTGTTGGTACGGTTAGAATATATGGCATGACCTTTTCACCTCTCCAACAATGATTATGTATTACAACCTCGGTTCAAAGGCTATCGCTCGGAGGCTGTCCGCGACGAAACGTTTGGACCTGTTAAGGCCATACATTCCCAGTCACCCCTTGCCATTGCTTCGATAACTTGTAGCCTCAAGGGCTTTGTGTAAAATCGACCATGTCAAGAACGGCAAGAATGAGGGGCCTATCCATTCAAAAGCCAGAAGAGGATAGTGCGTTCGGGCCTCTATCTTCGTTAAGTGCAAGCATCACTGTGTCAGCACCACGGCCCAGAGGCAGGCCGCGAAAGAATCCATTGCAGTCCGAAAAATCACGGGCCGCTCAAGCCCACATATGCGGCGACTCGGCGATTATTTCAACTTCAAAGCCGATCATTACGATACCGTCAAGAAGCAGACTACGTGCGTTGAGGCCAGCACCGCCAACCGATCACAATGCAACAGACAGTGCTGTACACAAGTTAGGGAGGAAACGGAAACGCACTTTTTCGGGAGGCGTTCGTCCTACAGTTTTGCGGACCGTTTGTGAAGGCTGCAAACGAAAATCCTATCCGCATGGCGAGAACTGGGAGCAAGGTCTTACTACAATATGCCACAAGTGCAATAAGGAATGGCATGCCCAGTGCATGACGAGGAAAGGGATACAAGGACGCCCAGAGCATAAACACTCAAGGCAGGCTCAAGAAAATTCGACTTCAATAAGTGCAAGCTCTGAGAACTTTTCCAAATATAAGAAATCTAAGACTCCACCTCTATTCTTAGGGCTTACTTCTCCATCGCTGGCCAACCCCGTGCACAATAAAATAGTGCTTCCGCCAATTACCACTTTTTCATCCATGCACGTCGCACTTCAATCCTCAGCCTTGCCATCGCCAACACCGCAGACTCATCTTCCCAGAGCGAGCATTTCCAGTAATACTTTGGACCAGTATGCAACGAAAGGTAATCTACAAACACCAGTACGCGAATTAACAGTGCCAGAGGCTGGCACTAGAAAAAATGTCTATACCGGCCCTTTCTGGAGGCCAAGCTCTTCTTTTCAAAAACGCATCACCAGTTTGTTGGTAAATGGGATAGAGCATACCGAGATACCTACGCCGGCCGGGGTCATTTACCGACGAGACCTGCGCACTCTAGTTCCTCACGTAGGGAGTCTTAGTGACGTGATCATCAACGGATATCTGAAATACCTCGCTCAGTACACCAACGCTCGAAGAGAGAGTGATAGCCGCAACAAAATATGTATTATTGGAAGCACCGATTGCATTCGATCCGGACTCCTGAGGAGCCTTGTTGCCTTCTCCGCGTTATACGCTCCAATCAAATGGAACACTCACTGGATACTAGCTGTGCTATATCCAGGCTCTCTCGGACGACAAGGACTTGTCGAGGTTTATGACAGCCATTGGCACTGGGCCAACAATTCCATGACGGCGAACGACGTGTTTCAAATCTTGAAATCCCGACTGGGCGACGAATTCAGCTCCAAGGATTGGGCGGCCAGTGTGCAGCAGCGCAGCCGGCCGCAGCGGAGTGACGCCGATAGTGGCTTGTATGTCCTCGCGAACGCGAAATCTATCGCATTGACCCTGGGAATGGTGGACTTGGGCTCCCGTGCACAAAGTCTATACTTAAGATGGCAGTTCGCGCAGGAGCTTGTGAGGCAATCCGTTGTGGAGGCATTTTAAAAGTTAGTCGGCATTAGAGCTCAAGAAGGTAGGCAATAATCACAGAATATGGACAAAGTCTTGCACAGCGGCGTAACATATCTTCTACATTAGGATACTGATTCGGCGCATTGATACTTACGTGCCAGATGTGCACCCTTCCACGTATCGAATGTAATATATCTAGCAGCCCGTCTTGCTCCTCGCCGTGAAATAAACTTCCCAAAACCCCCGATCCCTCAACCGCCTTCCTTGTAGCATCTGAGTCGGTGCTGAACTGCAGCACCGACTTAACGGTTGTGTCCCATAAATGGTAGCACTGATCCCCGCCCGGTGGTGCGCCCTCAAATTTTGACGAAAAATCTACCTTACGGTCTGCTGTACCATACTGTAGATTTCTTTTTTCCCTTGTAGGCTCTCCCTTCCCTTCACTATTCATTGTCTCCTCGATTAAGTGGTTGGGATCCGCCCAGAGCCACAGGGCTACAGATGAAGTCTTTCCAGCCAGCCAGCCCACCGCCTGAATCTAGCTTTGGTGCAGCTACGGTGCTTACTGACGGTCCTTTTGATAAACTTGGATGGCATTCAGAGGTCTTATTTCTGCATGATGCCGCCTCTTTCATGCGCGGTGTCGTTTTAAAGTTTCGCTTCAAGGTGATTGTTTTCCCCGTCTAAAAGAGTCAGCAAACCGTGAAGTAGCACTTGCGGGACTACGAATCACCTTATATTAATCGAAAAGTAACCTGGCGGGGTTGTCCATGTTTCCATATATGTCTAATTTGTTGTTTTTGTTGAAAAATGAGCACATTTACTTCATAGATAAAGCTTGTCTCGTGGCCTTTCCGGAAAAGAGTATTCTTCCTCTTCCTTAATAGCTCTCTCAGAGGTCTTTTATCCATTGCGAGAATTTTCTTGAGTTCTTAGTGACGTAACTTAGGCCATCAAACATCGTGACGGATCCCGCCATAAAGGTGGAATAACGACCTATATTTGGCGGCAACCGCAAGTTGTCCTACATGCACCGTCGGATGGTCCAACTATGTCTGCCACTGGTCCATCAGATGGATGGCCTGTGGAGGTGAAACATAACATCCCCACTAGTTGACCCACAGGTAGATGGATGGTCTGCGGAGGTGGTCTCTTGAATATACTATACGCGAAATACGGAGTCACCCACAAGGTTAATCCACGACACGACCACAATCGCGAGGTGAGCGCCAGGCCAATTGGAGTGCCGTGACTGCATCAGAATGGGGAAACCGCACCCACCACGGCCTGCTCATACGCACGACACTGAAGCGGAAGTGTTGCTTGACTCGAGGCACGGCACGTGAGATGGACTATGTTGGTTATGGCAAGATTGAACAGCTATACCACTGAGACTAGGTCGATTCACTCTCAAGGAGCGCCTAAAACATACAGAAAGGGCATGGACTTCAATGTGTTTATTCAAGGCGGGCGAGGCGGTTCAAATTGATTGTATTATAAGCAAAAGAGGCAGCTCATGGATCTGCCTTACCAGTCTGCCACAGACTCATCTCAAACTATTTCTGCTGTAATTTTTCTATTTGCCCTCGTAGCTTCCATCAGACGTGAATTCTCGTTTCTCAACTGCTGATTTTCTCGTTCTATGTCGTTTGCTGCCTTTTCGGCCTTTATCCACTCATCTGTGCATATAAAATCAGCGCTTATCTTCTAAGAAAGGGAAGATTAAAGCACCGTAGAGATTTCTATTTATTGAATTAACCCAGCTGATACGATCTAAGCTTGTTAGTATGCTCAGAGTTTGTAGGCTGGCACCAACCATACTTTGTAGTAGCTTTATGTTCTTCTGTAGCTTTACAAATACCGAGTCCTGGGCACATCAGCAATCAGGACGCTAGTTTCCCGCTGTGTGACATACTATTTCAGACGTGATATCAATTTCTCCATGAGTATCATCTGGACATATAATTGGGGACGGTCCATCATTAATCGTGTTGAGCCAAGTGAAGTTGGTCTCCGCAGAGCTTATTATTTCATTCCATTTATCTGAAGCCATGCTTAGATGAAGCTGCGTTTTCGACAGCGAATGCGTTCGATTAAACAGATGCACAGCGCTTGGGCGAGTGTTTGGAGAGGCGCAAGATCGCACGCGAGGCGGGTATATCAGTCGCTTTAATGGAGGCTTGTGGGAGGTGTCACCGTTGGTCAGTCATAGAGCTCATTACTTCTTCAGCGGTTGGTAGTATTGGTTCTTATTGTGAATGAAGTTCATATCGATCGTGTTTTGGGTACCTCGAGACCCGATGACCTCTAGCCATTATCCTCCACCCAATGATCTTCCACCCAATTATCCTCCACCACACAATTACCGTCCAAATTACGCCTCACAGCACCATCAGCCACAGTTAGCAACCACAGCCACAATTTGAGCCACAGTCTAATTTGCAACTTGAGAACGACAATAGTTTATATTATTCATTTTGTAACAGATTATTCTTGGCCTCATTCTTTACCTTCTTGCTCTCGTCCTTCGTTGTCTTTCACAAATGCTACTTGACCGGCCCGGTCCGAATAACACGTGATGTGGTTCAATCTCGCACGCTGATTGGTGAAGTAGCCGCTGTCAACTAAATTACGCTAAGTGCGTTTGTCAGGTTCGGGGCTGAACTTCATCATCATTGTAGTACTACCTGGAGTATTCCTATTTCACAATGAGCACTTAGCAAAAGCAGTAGGAGTAGAGCAAGCAGCACTGTGGTCGTTGAGCTTTCCAGTCAATCAGGTGCTCTAGCCAACACTCCCGCTCAAAAATAACAGTCACGTGAGGCTTTAAGGTCTGACAGGTCGGACCACAAAGGGTTGAAATTCCCCGACTGGTAGGCACGATGGAAGGAGTTTAAGACAATTTCCCGGAGTCGACGAGCAGTTCGAGTCATCTTGGAACTCTCTGGCAGAAATGACCAAGCTTCGCTACATACTTTTATTTGGTGGACTACCAGCGACCTTCGTCATCACAGACCATTAACACATATTATGGCTGTGACTGTAGCAAACTCACGTCTCAGGGTAATTGTCATTGGCGCCGGACCTGCTGGTCTTTGCACGGCCACGGCCTTGAAACAAGAGGGCCACAGCGTCACCGTTCTCGAGCGACGGCGAGACACGCAGCCCCATGGCCACGCCTTAGTAATCCAGCCCGCGGCGGTCAGGGCACTCCAGCACCTCAAGGGAGCGCACAAGGCCTTCAGCAGTGTCAGTGTTGACGCGGGGGCGCTACTGTGGTGGTCGTATAAGGGCACCGAGCCCTTTGCGGCCCCGCTGCCAGCTGAAAGGTCGTCCCGTGCGGAAAGGCGATTCCAAACTGATCGGCCCTCAGTACAAAAAGTATTATATGAGCTTGCGGTTGCCAATGGAGCCCAGCTTCTTTTCGGGAGAACCGTACAAGGGGTCGAAGATGTCGCGGTGAAGCCAAGGCTTTGGACAGCCAATGGAGAAATGTTTACGGCGGACTTAATTATAGCGGCTGATGGTATGTCTGGCCATTGCCAATGATGCTGCGTCAAGTGTGCTCACAACTAACCCACGTAATCTGATATAGGTATCAAATCTGCTACACGCAAAATCCTCTTCCCAACACAGCACGTCGACCCAATTCCATTAAGAGAGTCTATCTTCCTCACAAGTTCACCCGTCTCTCAACTCGCTCAGGACGCTCGACTAGCACCCTGGCTTGAATCGGGAACCAAGCATGGCACACTGGGACCCGGTCGGTTTGTTTTGAGTCGGCACATGCACGGTGGCCTCCTCGGGGTGCAGTTCATTGACGTTGATCATGCGGATCCGGGCCCGGTAGATGGCAACTGGAATACGCTAGCCGATGTTGGTTTACTTCGCACGCGTTTTTCTGACTTTAATGTGACAACGAGGGCGTTCTTGGAGCATATTCGCCACGCTGAAAAATGGCAGATGGCTACGGGGGCAGAGCTGGATACGTGGCGGAGTGCAAGCGGGCGGATCGTGCTGCTCGGCGACGCAGCCCATGCCATGCTACCGCATGCAGCCCAGGGGCTCAGCCAGGGGATTGAAGATGCCTTGAGTCTAGCTCGCATGCTGCGCTGGGCGACAAACTCGGGCGGTAATGGTGTTGATATCCCCGCCGTCACGAAAGCGTGGGTCAACCTACGCAAGCCGCGAGCGGACATATTCGTGAAGCGGTCTACGAGCAACGCGAGGGTTTGGAGCCTGCCAGACGGGCCGGAACAGGAGGCGAGGGACGAGAAAATCAGGAGGATGGGAAGTCGCCCACCATCGGACCTCGACGGGGTGGAAATGGACATGGCGGCGAATCAGAATGCGCCGCAATTTCTCAAGTGGGCGAGGGATTATGATGTGGTACTAGAGGTATGTGCCAGAACAGCGTGATCTGATACAAGGGGTCCATTTGTTTACCGGCGCTTAGGCTAACGATACTATGCTAGGGCGAGAGGGCGATGGAAAAGATCTTATCGGGATAGTAAACAGATAACTCAACAGATAACTTCGCTGCCGACTCGTCGACCAAATATTCACGAAGAACCTTTCCCGTACTGCTCTCAAAATCGGCCTGAACGATGAGTTCTTTAGCATAAAGCAGCGCTGGGGAGCCCAGCCTGACTGGGAATTTCGTTGGCGATGATATTCCCGAATATCAAGTACCGAGTCCTGTAAGATGTTTTGAAGTCATATTTTCTGAAAAGTCCCGTTATGATCACCCCAGGTAATTCAAGCAATCCATATACCTCTTCATCCAGCAACAAAATATATTGGCTGAATGCCTTGCTCTAAGTCTTCAGGTGTGATTTCCCGAGCGCGAACCAAGTTGTTAAATTCTATGGGGTCACGACCTTCACTTGTGCCGTGCCCCTGAGAGCTATTCTACTTACGAACTACTTCAATACATCACGGGTTTCAGGATGTTGTTGCCTGATTCTGCCTGATTCTCAGGGCCAGAATCACACAGGTAGTTTATTTCTCTCACGTGATATAGCAGCGAGTCTGGTCACATGACACAATTAGATATGGCTTATTATGTACTGATTACGCTCACAAATGTGACTGGCTAACTTCTCCCTGCACTCAGTTCGCCATTTGGCCCTTTCCTGGTTGCTGGTTCAAGGGCAATTCATTTTGATTACATATTTCACCTGCCGATATAGCGCCATGTTATATCTACGTGGTCGTAGTGGTTTACTTATGCGTGGTGGCACCTTGCAGCGGAAAATTGAGGGCCGTGTTCACGGGATCATCGGGTGGTAACCAGCAGATAGCTGCTCTTTCCAAAATTGTAGCCCATTTTATCTCTATCAGCTAATTGCCACTGTCACTCACGGGCATAGATGCAACGCGCGATTTGAGCCACAGCTGAATTCGCAATTTGAGAAGAATTTAATATTAGTTTCTGAGCGACGACGATTTACACCACGCCAACGTCGCCAATGGCTCTCCTCACAATATCGTCAGCTACAATTGGCAACCGCAACCGCAACCGCAGCCGCAGTTTAAGCCACAGTTTAAATCGCAATATGAAAACGACAATAGTATTATTTATCTTATGACTGTCGTAGGCCCTGCATTTTTCCCTCTACCTTCTCATCCTCATTCTTTGCCTTCTTGCTCATATACTGTAAAGCCTCGCCCTCCGTGTCTTGCACATTTTCCTCATCATCTTCGCTCTTCCGTTTCCTGCTCACACAGTTTGAACGTGGTTCTTCAATATAA